>JAODAL010018297.1:0-75148 GCA_025379985.1 Phyllomedusa bahiana
ACCCCCCCGCGGCGTGTGAAGGATGCGCGCTTCAAAGTTCCTTACCGGCATCAGGACGTATCCATACATCCAATGTCGGTAAGGAGTTTAAAAATGATGCCAGCCTACAGTGGACATATAGTTGATGCTTGTTATAAACTATAAACTACCTGTCTTACACTCAGAAATTTTTGGCAACTTTTTAAAATTTTTCACAATATTTTTATATTTTTCACAAATAAACAAGAATATTTTGGACCAAAATTTCTCACTAACTTAAACCACAAGTTGTCACGAGAAAACAGTCTCTGAATCACAAGGATAGGTAAAAGTATCAAAAAGTTATTCTCACATATAGTATCACATGTCAGATTTCAAAATTGGGGCTCTGTCAGGAAGGTCAAAACTGGCTGGGTCCTTAAAGGGGTTTTCTCATTACAAGCTTTCATGTGCATCTTAAGCTATTTCTCTTTCTTACAGCTTTAAATCCAGGGGTGGGTCTCTCCTCCCAGTTGGTGTGTCTTCCCTCACTAAAGACTGGTGACATCGTCATTCTGTGTGAACAGTGAAAGGGAGAGGATGTCACAGCTCTGCAGACCTCCTTCAGTGGTCAGTTCTCATGCCTACAGAGCTGTCACCTCCCTCAGCAAGCTCCTTGTAACCAGAACACCTGTATTGGTGTAAACAGTTAGATATAAAGCCTGAACTGTTGAAAACAATGTGAGGAATACAGGGTGCATTTCTCACATTTTTTTCATCAGTTCAGGCTGTATTTATAACTGTTTACACCAATTTAGGTATTCTGTTTGTAAGGAGCTTGTGCAGCCTGGGAGGGAGGTGACAGCTCTGCAGGCATTAGAACTGACCAGTGCAGAAGGTCTGCAAAGCTGAGACATCCTCTCTGTGTATAAGGCTGTGTTATCTGGAGGGAGAGTGAATCTAGCAGCTAGAGACTCAGTAATTGCCCAGATCCTTCACAAAGTACTATCACTGGGAGAAGGGCCATATAAGAGCTCATGCAGCCATTATTACACAACTCAGGGTGCAGTGAAAGACAATGAGAACACTGAAACAGGCAGCAGCCATTTTCACTTTCATTTTAAACAGTTCATGGGGAACCGAGTTCAGGGAGCCAATCACAGTACAGGGGGCATGTCCCATCCAGAGGGTGTGTCCCAACAGGGTTGAATGAAATATCAGGCAGCTAATCACAGCAAAGAGCCATGGCTTGACCACTTGCTGCAGAAATAGCTCTAGATACCTGTAGTATAAAAACAAACACAGTACCAATAGCAAATATATTGCCAAAAAGGGGTTCCCTAGTCAATCAATATCAATAAATGTAATGGTAGGACTTAAAACCTAACTTTTAATGTATACTTTAAATGATCTATCATTTTGTTTTGGGGATTTTTGTGATTTATCTGCCCAGTAATAGGGTGTGTGTAAATTTGAGGCTTCTTTTTCTAGTGATTTGTCATTTAAGTATACATTAAAATTTATGTTTTATTAAGTCTTCCTGTTACATTTATTGACTTTAACTATGTAGGCAAAAATCAATAAAGACTATTACGGCTTATATATAGCTCTTCTGAGTTTATATGTTTTCAGAGCTAGAACAGTTCTGATCTTCTGCTTTTGCACACATGCTTCACTAGGTGACCGATCACCTCTCTTTTCTCTAGCAACAGTGGCCGGGATAGTGATGTCATTACCTGTTGTGCTTTATCAGCCAAACAGAGCATGTTTCTGTTACTGACAAACATTAATCCTTCAGAACTCTGTAGCCCTCTGTCCTGCTGTTTAGACCCCCTCCATCACTAATGTCCCTCTAACAGGCTCATCTAGGAATTGTGGAGCTGATTTGTCAATTACAACTGTAAAACCACCCACCCCCTAACCAAGGCTGGTGGTAGTTTGTGGAAAAATCCTTAAACCCTCAGCTGTTTGGTTTGTTTGATTTTCCTATGATCCGGGGTTATGTTTGGGAGTTGGTATCACTCCTACCCAGTTGGGCCCTGAAAGACATCAGAGGCAAAGGTCCTGTGTTCCCACGTCCAGGCATTAAAAATGTATCTAGAATTTTAAAAAAAATAGTATAAACTTTTAAAATAAACTTAAATAGCGTTTAGTTTTTTACCCCATAATTTTTTCACTGTAAATTTTTCTGATATCTAGTCCTAGAAACATAGCATTTATTTCAAAAACCTGTAAAAATCTAAAGAATACAAGTGTAAATAATTGATCCAGCTCTACCCTACTATATCTCTGAAGGTTGTAAATGATTAATAAGTTAGAGTCATTTCACAAAGTGAAAAGTAGACAAATATTTTCAAGAACACCCATGACTTCCAATCAATATTGTAACCACAGAAGGTTAAACGACCTTGAAGGGTAATTCAGTTCAAAAGGGAAATACTGATACAATTGCATGTAATAAAGTGTTTGAGTATTTTATCTGTTGTAACACCCATATTTAGCTACATATGCTCCATTTTAGCACACTTGCTAGGAATATAAACAAAATGCTTTTTGCTATTGAGTTATTTTTATTAATATTTTAATTTACCATCATTATTAAGTTCAAGAAAGACATAATTAAATATGTGCATACCGTACCATATGACAAACCTGAATATTTAAAGCCCATAAAACCCCAAAGCCACTGTATTTTATTTGGTTTTAAAACCCTTTTTAACCCTTAGTGCTGCAGTCCAGAGCAACCTAAAGGAAAGAGTTCCCTCTGTCTGCATCGGCACCGGCCAAAACAAGGGCCATGCCTTCATAGAACCCGAACCCTAATAAGTTTAATATCGGCTTCCCTTTTTCCTGTGATGTCCAATTTGGTTTGTGATTGACAGTACTATGTTGCGTAAAGTGATGTCTGCATGTTTGGACAGTGATCCCAAAGATCGCTTAGTCAAGTCCCCTATGGGTCAAGTTTAAAAAATGAAAAGAAAAAAAAAAGCATAGTACTGTCAATCCAATGGTGCACATTTTGTTTATAGCTTTAGAAAGTGTGCTAAAAATGGAGATATGTAGCTAAATATGGGTGGTAAAAAGTTAAACCTAATCTCCAAAAAAAATTGGGAATTGCAAGAGAACAAAAGAGGACTTTTGATCACTATATTTACTATTTTGCCTGGAAACTTAAATCTATCAGTTTTATTGTTAAACACTAAAAAAGTAGCTTTTTTTATATTAACTCTTAAACCCCTATACACACTATTTAAAAACCCGATCTCAACCCCAACATTTAAACCCTTTTTTTTCCCTTTTGAAAAGGGGGGTAATCCCTTTCTATTATCAAGTCTGGTGGAACCCCCCCTATAAAGGGGAGCCTTATATCTATAGCAAAGTACTAGCTTAGTAAGGGTCCCAAACCAAAAATACTTGGGCGTGTCCCAAAACTTTAGAACAGAAAATTTAGGCCCCCTTTGTGACACCGTCGCAGCAGGTGAACTTGTAGACAGAGGGAGAGTCACAATTTTAAACTATCTGACCTCGCCGACGTTTCGCCAGTAACCGGCTTTATCAAGGTTAGAGGTCCCATCACTGTGGTCAAATCACTTCCTTTTGTATCTTTTTTGGTAAACCCCCCTTTTTCAGGGGGTTTCCCCAAATTTGAAAAAAGGGGAATCCCCCATAAAAAACACCTCCCCCTTCCGCGCGCAAAATTGAAACAGGTTCCTGAAAAGCTGCCACCATGTTTTCCCCATAACCAAAAACCTTAGTCAAATTTCCCATCTCCTAAACGGGGTTTGCGCCCTTCTTACCGAAATGCCCGTCCCAAATTGCATTGCACCAAAAAAACACTAAAAGCCTGACTGTGATGGGGCTTCCGTTTAAACTTCTCTCATATTTTTGGCAACGGGCGTGGCTCCCTAGAAAAAATTAACCCAAAACTTGGTGTAACCCATTACACGGGCCCCACTGCCTTTTTATAAATTCCCAAAATAACCCCCTTCTTTTCAAAAATCAAATTTGCTTTTTCCCTTGGGGAAATATAAATCCCTATTACAATGGGACCCCCTTTTCAAATTTCTTCCATAAAGAATTTTTCCCCTATTTATAAAAAATATGATACTTTCCCAATTTAGAGCGGGAAGGCCCCCTTTAAAATTTACGTTCCACTGCTTTTAGTATTGCCCTAAATCCCTTTTACCCAAAAACCCCACTTTCTTTTACTTGTATTTTTTATATTCATTTTAAAAATTTAACTGTAGGCTCTATGACTAGCCCTTTCCCCCCCCCCCCATTTTGGACCTACAATTTTCCCCTTTAAAAGATTTTTCCCCTACGGCTCAGGGTTTTTACCCAATTTTTTTGCACCAGGTCACAATGGGAGTATGCAAAAACAGGGGGAGCATGCAAAAAACTCCCAAATTTTCAAATCCCAAAGTTGTTTCAAATTCTATCCGCTTCCCCACTAGATCGGCGCCGAAAGCAAAAAAACAATAAAAAATTACTACTTTAAGTACATAAAATGAATAGCCCCCTTGCAAAAGGAAAATTTACTTTGCATCCCTAATTTTTTTAAATAAAAACCGGGGCCCTCACGTAAAGTTATCTGTCATCATTCCCAGGCCCCAAGAGAAAATGGGGAAAAAAAATGTAGGGGGAAAAAAAGGAGGAGAGGGGGGAGAGGGGAGGGGGGGGGGGAAGGGGGGCGGGGGGAGATGGAAGGGGGGGGAAAAAAAAAAACATTTTATGAACTTGATGCCCCATAGTCATATATTAACTTTTGTAAAAAATCCCCTTGGGGACCTTCTTAAACCATTTTTATCATGTTTCTTAAAAAAATTTATTTTTGGGGGAAAATTCAGCGATAAAATTAAATGCCGAAAATAAAAAAAGGCCTTCATTTGGCCCCTTTTAGGTTTAATGTTTTGGATTTTCGGGTTTATCCATCTTCCCTCTTCCGGGCAACAAAATCACCCAAAAATTCCCCCCTTTTTTTCCCCTTTGTTTTTTCAAACATATGCCCCAAAATTTTGCCCTTATTTGTTTTTAAATTACTTCCAAAAATGTGTCTTCCCTAGGGGGGATTTGGTTCACCTCAAAGTTTTTAATAGTACTCAGTTTGTTCGAGTTTCCGACGCCCAAAAAAACTCCTTTTATGGTTTTTTCCCAAAATGATCTTGGGGAGGTACACATGGGCCCCCAAAAAATCCCCCCCCTTGGTTTTTTCCCTTTTGATAAATTGTCTTTTCTCAAATCTTTCTTATAAATTTGGGATTAAAAAAAATTCTTTATTTTTCCCAATTTAAAGGGGACGGGAGATGAACAGTTCCCCAAGGGATATGGGGGCCCACCCCCGGAAACGGGAAAACCAGGGTTTTTTGCCATCCCCCTCAAAATAAAACTATGTACAAATTTTTTCCCTAAGTTTTCTTCCTATTTTTTAAGGGGCCCACAAAGGGTTTTTTGAAATCCCCCTCAGAGAATACTGGTTTCTCCCTTTTCAAAAATGTCCCAAATGTCTTCAAAAAGTATAGCTCCCCTTTTTTCTTTTGCTCTATCTTAAAAAGGTTTTCCTTTATACAAAAAAATTAAATCATTTTTTTTCTTTCTTTTTTTACTGTTTTAATTTTAAAATTGCCCTTGGTAAAGGTTTAAAAACCCCCTATTAAAACTCCTTCCCCCAAACATTTTTTAGGAAAAACCCCTTCCCCTAAAAACGTGAAATTTAATTTAAATTAAATTTTTCATTGAATCCTCTAATGTGGGGGGTTTAAAACCCAATTTTTCTACGAACCCCAAAAAATTTGCCTTTTAGGGGAAAATCCCCTTTTTTTGGAAAAAGGTGGATCCCAAAACTAGGAAATGTAAAAAAACTATTGGTGGGCCTTTATTTTTCCGAAATATTTTTGTTTTTGAATCTGCTTATTTTCTTTCCCCAAATTTAAACCCAAGATCCAAAAAATTTAATTTTCCCCCGATAAAATTTTCAAAGGGGGTTTTTTAAATTCCCAAATTTTTTATTATGTTTGAGTCTTTTTTCCAAAATCCGGGGGAAATTAATTTTTTCCCTTACCCCCCCAAAAAAAATTCAAAAATTTCAATAAATTAAAGCGCCCCCAAAAAAAAAACCCGGTTTCCCGGGGGAAATATTTCAAGGTTTTCAAAAAAAAAAACAATAGCATCCTCCCCCAAAACCTAAAAATGGGAATTAGCAAAAACTTGGTCCCAGCCCATTTCCCCAGGGGCTGTCCTTTTATCTGGTGTTTTAAAAGTTCCCTTCAAAAAAAAAAAATATTATGGGGGGTCAAAACCCAAAATCCATAGCTGTAAAAACAAAATCTTTGGGTTTCCGAAAAATTTTGTTTTCCTTTTTGGGTTTTCAAAAAATTTTTTGATTGCTTTCAGGCCCCCGGGGTTATGGTTTTGATGTTATTTTAAGGGCTTCTTTGCCCAAACTTGCAAAAAAGTGAAACTCTTTTTCCCCCCCTAGATCGTTATTCTATCCCCTTGTCCTTGTATTTTTTTAAGTTAGGGGAAGGGAAAGGCCCAAAGGGGAAAAAGGGCATCAGTATACGTTTCAACATACGGGGGGTGGGCCCTGTGTTAAAATTCTTTCTCCCCTGGGGGGAACTATCGGTTTTCCCGGGTTTTTGGGGAAAACCCCTTTTTTGCATTTTTTTGGTTTAATGTTAAAAGGTAGCAATAGTAGGATTTACATTTAGTTTAAATTTTTCCCTCCTCCTCAGTTTTTAAATTTTTTTCCCTAAATTTCCCCAAAAAATTCCAAAACCCTTTTTAAAATTCCCTTTTGAAAATCTTTGGGTTTGGGGGTCTTTGGGAAAAGACTTCTTTTTTTGGGAATAAACCAAAAAAAAAGTTTTCTTTTAAACCCATCGCTTTATAGTAAATTTTTATTTAAGTTGACATTTTTCCCCTTGTCACTGGGTTTTTTTACTATCCCCCTTTTTAAAATTGTAGTTCTCCCAAAGCTTTTCTTCCCCCAAATTTTAAAAATTTAAAAAAGAGGGTTTGTCTTTGAGTGCTATTTTTTCTTTTGTCTTGCGTTTAATATTTCCCCACAAACGAAATCCAAAAAATTTTTAATATTGTGTTTTGGGGGGTGTTTTCCTAGATTTTGGCTTCAAATTTGTCAAAAAGGTATATCTAAAATTTTTGGGGGGTCTTTTTTCACTTTAAAACCCTCCCAATTGTTCAAGATAAACCCAAATTTTTTTTTTCCCCTTATTTTTAAAAGGGGTTTTTTTTTTATCATTACTTTTTTTTTTATAAATATTTTTTGAAAACCCAAACCCTTTCTAGAAAAGAAAATGAATATCCTTTTACCCATAAAAATTCATTTTTTTTTGGGCCTGGGGGGTGAATGAAAGGGAACCCGTTTGAAAAAACCCCCTTTTTTTGGATTTTCCTTTAAATTTCTATGAGAGGATTAAGTTCTTTCACTTGTATTTGCTCCCCCTTTGTTTTTTCTGATGTTTCCCCCTTCTTCGATCCCTAAAGGGAGAACCTTTGGGGGGTTTTTCTAAAAAAAAAGGGGGTGTTTTTGGGTTTCTGAGATTGGGGTTTTGAAACCTTTTGTTAAAACCCGGGCCTTTCCGGGCCCTGGTGGCGTTTTTGTATTCCCTTTTTAAAATTCATTGCCTGTGCCCCCCCAACCTGGGCCACCCCCCCACAGGATTGCAAAAGAGGAAATGTTTTTTGACCCCATGTTTCCCTTTCCCCAAATTGACATCTCTGGGGTTTTGATCTTGCATTTGGGGGGTAAAAGATTTTTGTGCGGTTTTTCTTATTTGAAAAACCCTTTTTGGGTTTCTTTCTTGACCCCCCTTTCCAACCATTTTTCTTCCTCTGGTTTATTTTTTTAAAAAAAAATTGTGGTGATTCTTCTAAGAAAGAAGTCTTAAATCTGAAAAATCTGAAATAGTTTAGGTTTGAGGGGTTTAAAATTCTTTTTTTTAAATTTGGTTTTTTAAAAAAGGTTTTTTGGGGGCCCAAAAGATTTTTTGGGGGTTTTTTTTTTTTTAGGAAAAATTTATTTTTGGGGGGTTGAAATTTTAGTTTAATTTAGGGGGAAAATTGGGGGGGCCCCCCCACCAAAAAAGGATTTTCCCCAATTCGTTTTAGTTGCATTAATTTTTAAGGGAAGGGGGAAATTTTATTTTTTGGGCCCCCAGATTTTCAAAATTTGGGACTTTTTAAAAAAATTACCATTTTTTTCCCAGGCCCGATAAATAAGGGGTTTTTTCTAAAATTTATTTGGGGGCCAACCCAAATTCCTTAATTTTCCCTCTATCCCAAAAAATTTGTTGTTTTTTGTTTTGTCTTGCCTGGATAATTCCCAGGCCTGCCCCAAATTTGTTTGGAAAGGTTTTTTTTTTTAATTTGGGGAAAAGGGGTTAAAAATGGTTTTTAAATTTTTCAATTCAATGGTTTTTGGTTGATTAAAAAATTTTAATCATTTAGCCTTCTGTGAAAAAAAAAATTTAAATTTTTAATTTTTTACCCCCCCGAACCCTGTTTTATTGGGGGAACATTTAAGGAAAATTTCCTTTAATTCCAAAAAATTTTTGGAAAAAATTTTACTTTTTTTTACAAAAGAGTTTATTTTTGGGGAAAACATTTTTTAATAGTTTGGGAAAATAAACCCTTTTCGGGTTTGTAATGTTAAACCCCAAAAAAGGGGGGTTTAATTTTTTTATGGGGTTTAATTTTAATCATTAACAAAATATTTAAAAAACCTGACCCTCAAAACTCTCAATTTAAAACCTTTTTTGCTTCGGTAAAGAAAAAAATAAACCCCCTTTTATTTCGGGCTGGTAAAAATCCCCAAACCTACTAAAAGGGGACCATTTTTAACAAAACAAATAAAACACCCCTTTTTCAGTAAAGGGCCCCCAAGCCAATAGGGGATATTTTAAAATTTAAGGGGGAAAAAAAAAAAGGGCCCCCTTTTAAACCCCGTCCTGAACCCCCCGGGGTTGGGGCATTTTTAACAGGGGGGTGAGGAAAAGGCCCCCCCAATTTTTTTAAAAACCTATCGGGCCCTGCCGACTTGTTTGGCCAGGTTTTTAATTTTGGCTTTAAATTTCCAAAAGGTTTGGGGGGGGTCCGAACATTGGGCAAAAAGGGGGGCCTTATTCCTCGGGCCCCCTGTTGGGTAAAACCCCTTTTCATCCCCCAAATTAAGATGGGAAAATTTCCAATTTTAAAACCCAATTCCCCCCCGGGCCGCAATTTTTCGGGTCTGCAAAATTTGCCCCTTTGTTTCCCCTTAAAAGCCAAAAACCTTAAATTCAAATTGGGCCTCTCCATAAACGGGTTTGGGCCCCCCTTTTTAAGGTATGGCCTGCCAATTTTGAAAAATGAAAACCATCCCCAAAAATTAAGTGGACTGTGGGGGCCCCCTTCCGTCCCAAGTTTAAAATGTTTCCCAAAAGGGGGCCCAAAATTTTTAAATTGTTTGACTTTTTAAGAAAAGGGGCTTTGGAACCTAGGGGGTTTTGTTAGTGGGGTTAAATTTTTAATTTTTTTGAATTATTAAGGAAGAAGGGGGGCTTATGGGATTTTTTAAATTTTTGGCGGGGGTTCCCCTTTTTAAGGTGCCTAGGTCTGTTTGTTACCTGGTGGCCCCCGCAGTTTGCCAAAATGAAAATTTTGTTTGTAATAGAAAGGGTTTATTTTTTTTTCAAAAAGGGGCAAAAAAGGGGAAGGGGGTGGGTTAGAGGGGGTTTAGGTTTTTTAAAAAGGGGGTTTTGTATAGGGGGTTGGGGGGTTAGTATTTTTTTTTTAAGGGGGGGTTTTTTGGTTTTTTTTGGGGGCTGGTTAGAAATTTGGGTTACTGGTTAAAAAAAAATTTCTAAACTTTAATTAATTGGGGTTGGGGGGGTTTTGGTTTTGGGTTTTCCCCCTTTTAAACTTAAAATTATCAAAATAAATTAACCGGGGTTATGCTTTGGGTAGGGGCCAGAATAATTTGGTTTTTTTTTGGGTAAAGGGGGTTTTAATTAAACTTTATTAATCTTTTAAATTTCAGGGTATTTTTATCTTTTAATTGGCTTTTTTTAAATTTAATGATTTTGGAGGAAAAAAAATTTTTCCCTACAATAAACAAATTAACTAGAAATAAAAACTTTGTCAAAAATAGGCCCAAATTTTTTCACATAAAGCTAAATAGTTACTAATATATTTTTTTTTTAAAATCTAAATTGGGCAAATTGTTTAAATTCTTTTTTTTGTTTTAAAAATTTTGGGTTTTTTCTATAAAATTGGCTAAAAAGCAAATTTGGGGTGGGAATTTTTAATTGGGGGCCAGGGGCCAATCCCAATTTACTATGGGGATTTTGGCTATTAGCCCCAAAAGATTTTAAAACCCTTTAAATATGAATTTAGAAATTTCAAGCTTCTGTGCTAGAGAAAAGGGATCAGCAGAGAGTGATCTCGTGTGCAAAAGGCAGCTTTAGAAAAATTAATTTTTTTTTTTTTGGGGTCACATTAGTTTTCCCAAACAACCTTCAAAAAGCCAAAAACCTTTTAATTTTTTGTCACATATTTTGAATGGGGTTTGGGTTTTTTTGGGGGGAAAAAAATGAAATTTTTTAATTAGTACCATTGTTTCCTTTAAATATAATGTACGGGGGGGAAAACAAAAAAAAAAAAAAAAAACAATTCTAAGTGGGGTGGAAAAGTAAAAAAAAAAACCCTTTTTTTTTTTTTTTGGCCCCCCCATTCATTCTTTGCAAATTAAATTTTTATGGAAAAATTTCCTGTTTTTCTGCGGGGGTTGGGTTATGATTCCATTGATTCCAATTTTGGGTTGTAAAAGTTTTCGTTATGTTTTATTACTTTTGAAAATAGTCCAAATATTTTTAAATTTGTGCTGCAACACCATTTTCTGTGATCAGTAACTTACCATTTTGGGATACACGCGACTTTTTGATCACATTTTATTCCAATTTTTTGAGATTGGGAAAAGACAAAAAAACTCCACAGTTCTGGTGTTTGAATATTTTTCTTCTATGGTGTTCAGCATATGGAGTAAATGATTCTATATTTTAATAGTTTGGGCTTTTACAGATGAAGCAATACCAACTATATCTAATTTTTTTTTTTTTTTCTTTTTTGTAAAATGGAAAAAGGGGGGGGGTTTTTATATTTTAAAAATTTTTTTAAATTTTTTTTGTAAAAAAAATTTTTTTTTTTTTTTTTGTTTCATGTAGGGCCCCCTAGAGTACTTGACCCTTTTGGGTTTTCAGTTGCTTTTAACATGAATTTTTTATGTCGGGAGGGGGGAAAAAATGAATTTTAAATTAGGGATTTGATCAAAATTTTAAAGGGAAAATACAAAACCCCGGAAGATGTTACAATAAAAAACTCTGTGGGGGTGAAAAATTTTCCCCAAACAAAATCAGTGATTTTTTATAAAAACGCTGAAATGCTTTAATGAAAAAAAGGGAATTTATTCCTTATGGATTTGATTCCCTTTCCCTTTTTTTTTTTTTCATTTCCCTGGGGAAATTTTTATATAGAGAAGGATGTAACCAAAAAAAGGAAACCCTTTTTTCCTTTTTGCCTAAAGCAGGAAAAGTAAATTGGAGCCAAAAGAAATGGCAGCCCCCCGAAAACTTTAAATTTGGCTTTCAGGCCAAAAGAAACCCCTCCTAACCCCCCTGCCTCATCTAGGGGTGGGGGGCCACTGAAGGTTAAAGCCTTTTAATTTGTGCTGTGGCAAAAAAGGTTTTTTTAAAAAAAAAATCCCGAGCCTATTTTTAAATTTTGGGGGGGTGGGTTTTTTGGGAATTAAACAGTGGCATCCCATTGGTTTTTGGACGGGGGTCAGAAAATTAAACCCCCTCCAAAGGGGTTTTTACTGGCTTTATGGCAAACCAGTAGGTTATATGTCGGTAAGGGGGTTTAAATGTGCTTAAAATTTGGTAGTTACAAAAAAAAAAGGGTTTAAAATAGGGGGAAAATTTCACAGAAAATTTTTTTATAATTTTTAATTTTTTTATTAGTTATTTGGGCCCCTGGAACCCCCGAGTAACTCTTCAAATTACTTTTAAAAATTTTTTGGTTAAGATAAACCCTTGCATGTTTATGGGGTTTTTTCATGAAGTGGTTTTTCCGACGCTCAAATTTGTGCCCTGACTTTTTTTCCCCACATTTTTTTAATCTTTTGTACAATTTTTCCGAGATAAAGGGGAAACTGGAAAAAGCCTGTTTTCTTATTCCTTTTTCCCCAAAACGTTAAAACAAGAGCTGTGGATTTTTTTATAGATTTTTTTTTTTTTCTCCAGTTGTCAATTTTTCCCAGTCTTTTTTTTATCTTTGATGAGGAATTTTGGTTCAGTTGTTAAAATGGGAATATTTAAAGTACAAAGGGTTTTAAACCCCCAAAAACTTAGATAGATTTCCCAAGAAATTTTGTGAAAATTTGGGGTTTAAAAACCAAAACAAACCCCGTTATGAACCCTTTTTGGGTTTCCCCCGGGCTTATTCCTTTTTTTTTTTGTACCCTAACTCTTGGAGAAAAAATGCAAATTTTTAAGCTGGAAAATTTACAAAGGGTATTGCAGCTGTACGTTTTGTAATTATACACGGAAAAGAAAATTTTTTCAAAAGTTTTCATGTGGGCGGCCCCTAATTTTTTCCGAGGCCCGAATTTTTGCCCTTTTATTTAAAAACCCCCTTTTCGGCACGTTATGCCTGAAAATTGGGCCCTGTCAATTTTTTTTAAAATGGGCTAAAAAATTTAAAATTTTAAAATACGTGGTTGGGGGTGATTTTTTTGCCCCGGGATTCTACAATTGGTTTGCCCGTGCCCGGTTTTTATTTGTTTTTATTGTTTTTAAAGGGACATTCCAAGAAATATTTTGGCTAAATTTATGGCCAAAAAAAACGCCCCAAAAATATTGGGCCCCAAAAGATGCTGTGTGAGCACCCCCTTTGTCCTTATGCGGCCAAACCTAGCAGCATACAGTAGTTTCAGGTGAACACAGCTACAGGAGAAATAAGTGCAAGTTCCTGTTTCCTGTTTATAGCAATTTTCCTTGTATATAAATATTATCCATGCACAATTATGTGTTGACCCTTGATTTATCTTGAGTCAATAACACTTTAATCTTTATTGATCACTATATTAAACTCTGACAATTTCACTAAAGGTAAAAAAAAATAAATAAATTACTAATGAATATATTGTATTATTTATATTTTTAGAAAATGTAATTGTGACGGTTCGGTGGATCCGCTGGACCACCGCAAGCGATGGTAGTTAAGCCACGCCAGGGAACGGAGTCTAAGTAGCCCCCGGTTTTCACCAGAGCCCGCCGCAAAGCGGGATGGACTTGCTGCGGCGTGAGGCTACCAGGTCGTTACCCCTGACGTGACTTGCTTGCGGTGGCGGCCGGGGTACTGCGTGGTACAGAATCGTAATCCAAAGGCGTAGTCAGGAACAGGCAGAAGGTCAGGGCAGGCGGCAGAGGTTCGTGGTCAGAGACGGACAGACGGTCAGGGCAGGCGGCAAACAAGCCAGGTCAGGAAACGCAGCGGAACGGACTGGTACACGGATAAGCAATACGGGACACAAGGACAATCCAAACTCTCACAAAGCACACCAACAATCTGGCAACAGGTGCCGGGGGCGGATACATTATATAGGACCAGCGCCCGGCAATAAGCCAATTACCGGGACACTGGCCCTTTAAATTTAAACCAGCCGTCGCGCGCGCTAGGGGGCGCGCATGCGCACGACGGCCGGGACAGACAGGAGCGCCGTTCACCGGAGCGGGGCCAGGTAAGCGAGCCGGCGTGGGGACGAGGGTGGCCGCGGGTGACCGCGATGCCCGCGCCGCGGCCCTGGCAGGCAGGGAAACGGCCGCAGGGGCAGCGGTGCCCGCGGCCGCCATGACAGTACCCCCCCCTTAGGTCTCCCCCTCTTTTTTTTGAACCTAGCCAGGAGATCTGGAGACAGATTGCCTTCCGGCTCCCACGAACGCTCCTCTGGCCCGAACCCCTTCCAGTCGATGAGAAAGAACCGCTTCCCCCTCACTGTCTTCTGTGCCAGCACCTCCTTGACCTCAAAGATGTCATCCGATTCGGCCACAGGAGAAGGCGAGACAGATCTACGGGAGAAGCGATTCAGCACCACAGGCTTGAGGAGCGAGACATGGAAGGCGTTCGGGACACGCAGAGTGGGAGGCAAGCGGAGCTTGTAGGACACCGGATTAAGCTGACGCAGTACCACAAAAGGGCCCAAATATTTAGGGCCCAACTTGTAGCTGGGAACCTTAAAGACGAATTTAATCTCTGGCCGATAGCCAGTAACCCTATCACCAGGCTTAAATACGGGGACGTCCCGGTACCCTATCGGCCTGAACCCTAGAGTACTGAGAGGAAGCCTGCGAAGCAGGTGCCTGACGAGAGTTGCCCCTGCCAGAGCTGACTTGATGCTCTCGCACTTGGCATCCACGGCAGGAACATGTACCGAAACGAGGGCCTAGGGGGAGAGGATGAGCGGGGATGTAACCCATACCCAATAAAAAAGGGGGCGCTTTACAGACTCCCGAGTCTAGGGATATGCGTAAAGCCGAAATCCGCCCAGGAGAAAGGTTCAGCAACCACACTTATCTTGCCGGGCATACACAAAATGCGTCGCAGATCAAGCGCCTCAGATTTTGGTTGGACCCCTCTCCACTGCCAGTTGGCCTGAACGTCTGTGGTAACGAAGACGAAAAGTCCAGCTGGACCCGTAACTGAGTACTACAAGCCCAGCGCCAGCCCACATAGACACAAACAGACTCCCCTCATCAGAGGATGAATAGTGCCGATGGGAGCCCATGTAACGCGAAAGATATAGTGGAAAGAAGAGCTGGGCTAGCTGGGTGACAAGGGAAACCCTGGGCAAGGGCGCACAAAATAGCCATTTTGGGAAAACTGTGCAACTCCCACCCAAATGTACCCGTGTTTCCGGATTAGCCGGGCAGGTCAGTGAACAAAGCCATAGCAATATGGGTCCACGGCTCTCCAGGCAACAGGGAGAGGCAGCGCGTAGAACCCGCGTAGGTCTGAGGCGCAGGGAACCTTGTCCGAGCCACAAGAGGAGCACAGGCAGAGACAACAAAAAAGTGGCGTATTTTCCCCCTGACACCGTCTTGCATGAGAGAGGGCCACCCAGTTAGAACTGGAGATAGAGCATTGTACGGACTTGTGAATCCCAGGATGGCACCGCATTTTGGGACGAATGTCCCCATATTAAAGGATTCCGATCCGCAACAGCAGGACTTGACGCGTAGTCTTCCCCCGGAGGGTACCTGTAGAAGTTTCACCAGGAGCAGATCAGCAAGAGCCGTATCCGAGGAATAATTGCAGTAGGGGCGCTCCAAGCCTACACGTATCAGAGACTCATGGAGAGAGCGTCTGCCCTGACGTTTTTTCATCCGGTCCGGAAGTCGATATTGAAGAAATCTAAAACGAGACGAGAGACACAGCGCCATCTGGCTTGTCGCGTGATTCAAACGCTGGCAGATTGGCAGATCACATAGTAGGTCTTCTTGTAGATCCGTGATGTCATTTCGATTGGGTGTCTGCATAAGCCTTTACCATGCAGTGAGTGACCGCCATATCATCTAGGGCCAATTTTAAGTCAGAAGGACACTTCCCGGTCCCCAACTGGGTGTACGTCTTGCGCTCCAGCTGGGGTAAAGGTCTTGAAGAAGAACCCTCACAGTTCGCAACTTTCCCCGAGGAGTCTTCTGAAAGAAGAACGGGCGCTCCGGCACCCAACTGAGGACGGAGCGTCGACTTCTAAGACAAACGGCCGCTGAGGATCCGCACTGAGAGCAGAACCAGGAGCGGAAAGCGAATTCGCCGGCTTTCAGACTTTTGAACGCCCTCATTGCAGCCCTCGGTAGGCCATGATTTTGGAGGGTCGCACCCTTCTTGGTGTGAGGTCAACCAAGGTGCCACCAGAGATGAGAACTGAGGAATAAATTGCCTATAATAGCTTGGCAAAAGCGCCTAAAAAACCTCTGAATGGCCCTAAGGCCCACTGGACGAGGCCATTGCAGACTGCAGAGAGCATGGAGTCTGGGGTCCATCTGTACCCCTTGATCGGACACGATGTACCCCTACAAAAGGACACACTGAGGTGGCGTTCAACACACGACACCTTCTCCAGCTGGCATAAAGTTGCCGTGACTCCCGAGACGTCTGCGAGCACCTGGACGGACGTGGTGACGGTGCGGTCTTCCCAGGTCTAAGGAGAATAGAGAAGGCCATAGGTCATCCTGATAGACAATAACACCAACGTATAAAGTGTCCCTGAGCAATATTCTTATTCACAAAGTATATGGAAAACAGCGAGGATTACACAAGAGACCAATGGGCATGACGCGAGATACTCGAAATGGCCATACCACGGGTGTTAATAGGCTGTTTTTCCACTCGACACCCTCTCGTCATGCGAATCAGATTGAAGGTCTACCACGTAGATCCAGATTTAGAAAAGAGCTATTTTGCGCCACGCTAGCAGTCAAAAAGCTCGGAGATCAGAGGCAGAGAGGCGTACCGATTCTTAGACTGTATATCATGTTCAGGGCCACGGTGGATAACGGGGGGGGGGGGGGGGGGGGGGGGCGGGGGGGGGGGGGGGGGGTGGGGGGTTTAGAACGCTGAAGACCTGACGAACTTTTCCCGACCTAGCCACCTGTAGAGCTTTCCCGTCTACGACGGTACAACAACACAAATCTTAGTCCGGCCACATAATCGATAACAGTGCGCCGGAGGGTCCCATCTTTCTCTCTCCGACGAAGAAGAATCCGCTCCCGCAGGTGATGAAGACTCTACGTATAAGCCCTGTGCGTAGGTTCTTCTTAGAGGCATATAGTCGGTTCATAGTGCCTTTGTCCTCCGTGAAGGTGGAAAAGCGGGTAAACTCTGCTCGAGGAGAGATAGTCCAGGCTGCAGATCAATAGGGCAATCGATAGGGCCGGTGCGGAGGCAAAGCATTCGGCCTCGTTTTTCGGATAAAACATCAGCATTAGACCTGTTAAGGAGCAGGCAGACCTGGGCAGAGACATTCGTAGAGGTTGGTAACCGGCAATCTGTAAGGAGTCGGGCGGACATAGCTCGAGAGGCATCGAGAGTGACAGGCCGGACCCCAACAGAGAAAGATCTCGCCTGTGTTATCAATTTCAGTTGTTCGCGAGCATGCTCTTGCACCACGGAGGCCCAGGAGATCTCAGAAGAGGACCGAAGTGCAGTACGAAGTCAACTCTCATAGATTCCAGATGTAACGCCCCAATCGCAAGACTGAGGGTGCGCAGGTGCAAACTCAACTGGCATCCTTGAGGCATCCGCCACTGACGAGGAGGACACGAACAAGGGCTTTTCTGCAGGGAGGACACTGGAAGCCGGTACAGGCGGGGGGTGAGACACCAGTGCTTGGCTAATGAAGTTACGCGGCGAACCCCGCGATCCAGTAAGGCGATGGTCTGGAAGGTGCTGTCCCGTCGAGGTTTCCCGCAAAGTGAACCGAGAAGGTCCAGTACGGGGAGCTAGTTCGCACTGCGAGCACCTCATGGTTCCTCTCCTACAGCCCTAGAGGTGCGGAAGTTTCCCTCGTAGCCGCAACTCCGGACAGTCCCACCCCAATAGGAAAGTTACCTCGGAAGCCCGGCCGCCAGTATAGAAGACACAACTGCCTGATACGTCGCTGCCCGATGCGTTCCTACCTGGGACAGATGTAGGCCTCTTAACACACCATGCATAGTTTTCGTATCGCTCAAGAACCGTTTATGGCGAGGAGGAAAGTTGGTAGAGTGGCGGGCTTTGGAAACAGGAGGCTAAGCAAGTAGCCGGCCCCCGTGGTCCTGGGTCAGAGGCTCGCGTATAGGCAGAGGCCGGAGGCTTCCTAGGTTGGGCACTCCACTTCTGTTCGTAACACTGCGATATACGTACTCTCATTAGTTATAGATTAACCTATAACACATCTCGTCCCAAGGAGGTAGGCAGGTACGCGACGCCCGGCTACGCCTCTTAATAACGGCTCCCGAAAGCCTTGCCTATAAGAAAATTAGCCACCAGAGCTCTCGTCTTCGTTCCAGCCTAGTTCCAGGCTAAGAAGGCACTGCCGGACACTGGCACAGAGTAGATTGCCCCACATGGAGTCACTCTCTGTCGGCGTGTTCGGAGCAGTCGGCTTGCGCAGCCTGCCGGCGAAGGTGCGACCCGAGAGTTCCTCATCAAGACAGTACCGGAAAACCCTGGAGGAACAGGCTTCAAATGTTTCAGCCGTTAGTGCAGAGGGACACACCCTCGGTCCCCACACAGCGCAGACAGTGCAGCCCACAACCACAAGCTCGCCAAGTCTCTTAAGGAGGACAAAACACAATGAACACAGATCAGACTCTTTATAGCACCGCTCCATGGGAAACTTGATGATCCCAGCATCTCGATGTGTCATAGAACACTGAGACACTGATTCGACATCTACCTCTCTGCACTTCGCTTGGTACTTCTCCTATCATAGCGTGCGGTACTGCGGAGCCTGATGCAGAGAAGGTCCCTGTAGCTAGAGCAGGGACTATGAGCTGAGGCTGCAGAGGCAACTGGAGCAGGTGGGCGGCAAGGCGAGTTACGCAGGTGGAGGCAGTCGGGCCTGCCAGGTTCTAGCATCATGGGGCTGCGCGAGCTGCGTCCCCGCATTGCCGCTGAACCTCTGCTGTAGCGGAACGCCCGTCGTTAACGTCCCGTGACGTTTCGGCGCAGACGAGGTACCCCTGCGCGGTAAAAAAACAAAAAAAAACATAAAAAAACTCTCACACAAAAAAACAAAAAAACACATAAAAATTTACCCCATGGCCAGAATCTTGTACCTGTTATACGGTTCGAGGACTGGATCACGCTGGACAAACGCGCGACAACGCGCGATCACAAGTATTAAGCCACAGCTAGGGCAACACACGAAAGTTGCCATAAGATAGCCGCCCGGGTTTTACACCAGAGCCCGCCGCAAACAGCGAGGGATGGACTTGCTGCGGCGGTAGAGGCTACCAGATCACACGTTACACACAACCTCTGACACGTGACTTGCTTCGGTGGCGGCCGGGGTACGCGGGGTACAGAATCGTACAATCCCCAACACAGGCGACAACTCAGGGAAACAAGACGCAGAAAGGTCAGGGCCAGGCGTGCAGAGACGAGTTCACGTGTCAGGAGACGAAGACACGACGTGTCATGCAACGGCACACAACAAGGCCACAGGGTCAGGAAGACGTAGCGCGAGGAGACGGACTGGTACACGGATAAAGCACATAACGACACAACAGGACAACTCTCTAAACACACATAAATCGCTCACTAACAGCACACCAACAACTTTCTCCTCTAGGCAACAGGTGAGAACCTGAGGGACGGGGATACACATTATAAACTAGCGGACGCACGCCCGACACAAAAGCACAATTACCAGGAACTAACTGGCCTACTAATAGTTTGCAAAACCAGACAGTCTCGACGTCTTGGCTCAGGGGAGGCGCCGCATAGCGCCCGACAGGCCGGTGACAGCACAGGTAGCCGCCATTTCACACCGACACGGGGCCGAGGCATAAGCGAGCCGATTCGTGGAGGACGAGGCTGTGCGACACGACGGGTGACCGTCTCTCTTGCCCGCCCGCGGCCCCGCTGACAAGCAGGGAACACCGGCCACACAGGCGGACACACACGGTGAGCCCGCATGGCCGCATCGACAGAGTAATACCACTGAATACACATTTAATTAACAAGCATAAATTTTAATCTACACAATTACTCAAATAAAGGGCACTTCAGAAACTAACCCCAACTTTCTTGTCTTGCGTCAACAACACACAAAATTGATTGTAAACAAAACATGACATGCGTGATCAAGCACTACAGAAGACGGGGCGAATTACACACACGTAAATCGACGTCATAGCTCTCACACTTCGACCGAATTCACTCCCGAACAAAAATTAATCTATTCTCGTACCTAATTAACTACTCGGGCAGCACAAACATCAACATTATGAAAAACATAACACAGCTAACTTTCAGACACTGCACCACAGCCTACACAGGGTGCAGCGTAGGAACGACACAGTGGCACAATGCTAAATAATGCAGCAACGGAGCTGGTTCTGAGTCTTACAGAAAATACCAATGCATTACATGGTTTCTATTTATCGTACTTTGACACAGCACATGACCTGCCGCCACCGATCTACTAGACAAAATCCCTGCACTATACTACGAATTCCCTTGGTCACTTTCTAATGCAAGGCGCGTGGGTAGTGAGGGGGAAGGCACAAAATGACCAAAAACAACTCCACAGGTGGGGCATGTAGACCCACGCATAACGTCAACGGCAGCCTACAAGCACACGAAACAAAAAGCAAAAGCGAGGAGGTCTCAGTGTGGTCAACAATCAGTGACACACGAGCACACCGGAGGTACGACCGAGCGCACGGCAGACCACACAGCACGAGGTCAGAGAGTGCACAATGAAACATTTCTGTGACGGCAGGCAAAACAGACACAGTAAGTACCAAAGACAGTGGCACACAACAACAGACACAGAGTGTGGAAGTCTTAGACGCATCAAACAGCAGCAGACAAGCCATGAGGTCAGACCAGTGGCACAATGACATTCTAGAGTGGACAAAAAAAAGGAAAGGCCACAGATGTGGCACAATGAACACAGTGGCTGTAGTCATGGCAGCAGCCCACAGCAGCAGCATGAGGTCAGCATAGTGGCACAATCGACGAGTGTGTAGGATCATGGCAGCAGCCAAGCAGTGCATGAGGTCAGACACAGTGGAACAATGAACATGGTGCAGCGTCATGGCATCAGCATCCATGAGGTCAGACAGTGCACAATGACATTCTGGAGTGGCAAACAGGAGTAGGCCACAGAGTGGGACAGATGACACAGTGTGGAGGTCACGGCAGCAGCCACAGCAGCAGCATGAGGTCAGACAGTGGCACAATGACACACAGGTGATAGGTCACGGTTCAACACAAACAGCAGAAGGATCTCTGCACACACGGACACACAGAACAGAGCATCTTCACGGAGGTGGCACAAACCACACGTAGTAACGAGGCCACAACAGAGTGGCACAATGTAACACACAGACAGTGTGAGACACACAGCTATGCGCGCCTGTCAGCAACACAGAAGTTCAGAACACAATCACGACATCATGACACACACTTCAAGCATAGTTGACAAAAAACTGGTCAGTCAGCGTGAACCTCCCAAATTCTGGCTCTCAAAAATGACACGAGAGTCGAATCAGAGAGAGACTTGGACAATAGTAGCGTACGGTTAGTAGAGCATTGAGAGACAAAACTGAACTAATTGCGAGAGCGTGAGCGTGCGAGGTGAGTGGAGAGAGAAAGACACACAAAAACATAATAAAACATCACATATAGCAGCATGACAGGTCAGACATCACGTGACACGTAGGCAATCAAACCAAGACCTAGGCAACACAGAAGTGGCACAATTAGACACTTTAGCAGTCGTCACTCAGATCACCGAGAGCAGCAGCCACAGCAGCAGCATTCAGGTCAGAAAGTGGCATCAATAACATTCTGGAGGATGTGCAAAACTGGAGTAGGCCACAGAGTGGCACAATGAACAAGAGTCTGGAGGAGACGGCGGGGCAGGGAGGCTAAGCAGCATGAGTTCAGTGAGTGAGCACAATGACACAGTGATTGGAGGCGTCACAGGCAGCCAGCCCACATAGCGCAGCGTGAGGCGTACAGAACAGTAGGCACAAATGACAAAGTGTGCGGAGGTGGGTGGCAATACCAGTCCCTGGATACATGATGGGTTGGTGGCAGATGGTAGAAACTGTATCAGATGCTCGTGGCATCAGCACGTGTGGTGTCAGCGATCAGAATAGTGGCCTAAGGCAGGTAGTGATTGTCAGTTTGGGTGCAGGCGTCATGCTGCATGTAGTCTGACGCCCTAAGGCAATTGGTGTGTGGAAAGTCCGGGCCGATCCCACGCACGATTCATCTGACAATAGGTCAGTCGTTCAATCACTTTCCCGGTGGTCAAGCGGGTATCTTCTTGCGGGTAACGGATGGCCCCCGCCGCAGTGGAACACCCCCTCTGAGTGCCAACCACCTACTGGCCGGGCAATGACAGAGCTTCAGTCCACTGCCAGAACCTTGAAAGATTGCGGCCACACATCCGTTTGGCGCTTCGCGACGTATGTCTCACGAAGATCTTCTCAAGAGTTGGCTATGTCAGAGTGCTGTCCAAGTCACGCCACCACCTTTGGTTCAGGGTCTGCTCATGTCCTGCGATAGCAGTCTACATGCGACCTCCGCCCCTCCCCACCAAGGAGTCTCTGCTGTGTCAGATAGGTGTAAGCTCGCTCAACTCAGTGCGATCTCCTCAGACTTTAGGTTGCTGCTGATGGGTAGGACCTTGCATGCTACTGGTCCGGACACGCCCAACCCATCCCCCAGAGCAAGCCGCGGCACAGTACGTGAGGCTGAATTGAACCCCCCGGTTAGACCTGACAAGCAGGAGGCGACGATACCGCACCATAGGCAGCGTCACAACTGAACTACGGAGGATTTCCCTCATAGTATATTTTACTCTATTGTCCTCCCTCTCAGACAGCTGGGAAAAAGGCCTCCCATTTGAGACCGCGGTAGTGAGGGTACAATATTGTGGAGAGCCAGAAGTCAACCACTTCTGCCGATGCTGACCTTTTTCGTGCGTCACTATGCCACAGGCAAATCACAGCTCTGGGCCCATCTGCACAAGTGACTCCCGAGGGAGCTCCCTGCCTCCATCTCCCCCTGTAATGACTTCCACGGTGCTTGCGGAGGTCATTCTGCACTCGTCCTTTCCTCCATCTCATATCTACCTCCTCGCACGTCGCCTCACTGCTCGCCCTTCTCTTGTCACTTGTGTAGAAAATCCACTCATTTGCACTCAACAAATGCCCTTCTTGGCTCCAATTTCCCCCTCCTCCTCCCTCCTCATTTCATTCCCCACCGGACTACGATGTGGCCGCCGAGATGTTTCTCTCGCCACGTCCCATATCCCCGTGCCAGTACACAGATTTTTCAGCATCTGTTCTCCCAGGACATGAAGCATGTGGAATGACGTTGATTCATCGCCTGGCATCCATCAAACATTCGTTAATGGCCTTTCTCTTGTCATACATTCGTCCCAAACATAGTGCAGGCTGCAAATTTCTCCAACAGGGTAGGCGAAGCCATCGCATATCATAGTGTTTGTGGAGAGGCCCTGATTCTGCTCGCATGCACCTCAGGAGGGGGGGTTTGATTCCTGGCTTGTAGGAATTAGATGAAGTGCCATTCACAGTTTCTTCCTGGCCATTTTCCAGAATCTTCTGAAGATCGTGATAGAGCTCTCGAGAGGGAGGAAGGCACCTTTTCACAACCCAGATTGTGAAACACGCAGCGCTCATGCAGGGTGCATGGCACCATCCCCTCCTCCGGCTGCAGCGCGCACACCATACTTCCTCCTAATGTGTCCGTCACGCATGCGCTCTCCGATTTGCGCGCGCTTTTGCGACGCGGTGGACAAGCGCACACACATCGACTTCCTCTGACTACATGCCATCGTCCGGAGCATTTCCCCCTGATGTTACTTCGGTCTCGCTGAGGCAAGCCACGGTGTTAGAACCTGCGTGCTACACCCGCTGTGCCCTACACGTGGTATGATTGGAGCAGCACAGTACTTGTGGAGGCTGAGAGATCCGTGGCAGGTGGTGGAGGTAGGAGGAGGCGTACTATTAGAGGCGGCAGGATGCCGCAGATTTCTGACACATACAGTGGATAGAACACGCGGTCGTCCCATCCCTGTCCCAAGTCTCAGTGGTTGTCGTGCCTTGGGCAAGGAAGCACACTCTCACCCTCCAGTTGGCCGTAAAGGACATGTACTGGCCCTGACCGTAGTTGACAGCTCCAGACTCCTTGCTGCCCGGCACCTTGGAAACAAACCGCATAAGTTCAAGACTGCCCCACCACTCTTTTTATCTACAAATTTTATAAGTGCTGTACTGACTCTTCTTGGAAAATAAATTTCGGCTATGGACCACCCTCCACATCGTCGCCTCGGCACAAGCCATTAGTTCTCTAGACGACGTGCAGAGTTCCGCCCATCCTGTTGACGAAAAGTGAGGGACTGCAGCACCACAACCATTTGGCCGCGGGAGTACGGGCTCAGGCTTCTTGCAGGCTCTTAGCGAGCGGCTTGGACGCATACTGTTGTCTCTTATGCAATCGCCTCGCTCTGACTCGCTGGCGCCATGCTAGTCAGAGGGAGCAGGACATCAATCTGGACTGGGAGTGATGGTCAAAGAAGCAAACACCCTTCTGCAGAGAGTGGTTGCGAGCCTATGACTGGACTGCAATGGCCATCGCGTGGCGCCACTGCGGGCCGCGTTTTGCGGTCGCGCCCGAGTGACAGCAAGAGTGCTGTCTGCCTTTGCCGTCGGCATAGGCATGGGACCACCACATCTGATGCCACGTTTCTCCCAGGCCACCGGATGGTGACGCTGCATGTGTTCAATGCGCACGCTCGTGGTGCCAACGTTAGCTTCCCTTGAGCCACTGCGTTCACTTTCTGCCTCATAACAGATTCGTACATATACCATCACTCGTCTTCCTACGGTAGTCCTTATCAAAAGAACTGCCACCACCGCCGTAGGTATGCCGGATTTTCTACTGCCAACGCTCCGCACTAGAGTGACTACTGCCGCCCGCTGACTATCACTGAGCCCCTGTGCCGCTACTTTTCTTCACGACCTCTCGTCGGAAGCGGGGTTTTTACAAGATCAACTCGCTCACGTGCCGCATGGCTCTGACTCACACCGCCTGCAAACCTGGCTGAACACGGCACTACGACCCTTTCTGGCTTCGCCTGCTGCCTACGGCCAAGCTGCACGCCCTCTTCTCCTGACCAATGATGATGCCGCCTCTGCCTCACCCGCACCTGCAATCTGCGAGTACGGCTACATTCTTACATCTCTATTATATAATTTCATCTCGTCACTGCTGTCCTCATCACCGGCCTTCTGTAGCAGAGGCTGACCCCTCCACACACGACCTCCCATGCCACTCTCAACATCTATACTTTCTTGCCGACCTACTGCAAGAGAGCATGGGGATATTGTGCTATCTTGAGCTGCCAAGTAGCTTGCTGCACTGCCCTCCTGCAAATTGTTCATCTCGCTATAAAGTGGCGCTGAGCTCTCCGACCAACATAGCTACGAACAGGTCCTGTCTGAGGGTAACCGCATGGGAGCAGACAGGGGCGGGTTGAGGACAGGTGAGGGACCGCTGACCCGCTCCCGGGCCATGCCAACTAAGGGTTGTGTGTACCTGACATTCCCAACCGACTGCTTTGCTGGGGTTGTCTTAGATGTCAATCTGGGAGGAAGTGGAGACCTAGTCAACCAAATCAAGAACCCTTGAGGTTGCTAGTCAGCACACGGCCGCTAGATGACAGCGGCAGTTGTTGGGCCTCACCGAGTGACCCCTGTCTGCGACTCCCACCTTGCTGTGCTGTGCGAGCCTGGGCCTGTGCATCCAGGAATGTTAGGTGCCACCTCTGCCACTCGGGTGAAGAGCCTCCACATCCTCTGTCTGACATACTGTTTTAGTTCTAAAATGTACAGACGCTGTTTAATGAAGATATCTGTATATGATAAATACACACCTGTATTTGACCCAAATGAACCCCAGTCACACAAGGCTTGGTAACCCTTGGATATAAACTTGGCGCTCCACAAACTGGGCAGGAAAAATTGTAGACTGTATGTGCCGTCTTTAAAAAACACTGTGTGGTTTTTACGTGAATATACAAAGCACAAACAGCCTTCAATAACCTTCGGCATACTGAATCATGCTACATAAGATTACTTCCTTCTGTGGCGTGAAAAACAAAGTTTCTTTAACTGACGTACAACTGCAAACACAACGCTGAATTACCCTGGTGAGTAAAATTGCGCTAAAAGAATTGAGGCAGCCACAAACTACTAGCTTTGTACCGTGTCTTACATTTGCGTGTTTTCTACGCTACACAACAAAGAAAAAATTTGTAATTTAACCTTTCGCTTGTAAATTTTAATCTACGGGAAAATTTTAAATTTTTTGGCGGGGGAAAAAAAACATTTATTTTTGTCCCCACAGCAAAAAACAAGTTTAATTAACCCCTGGATGAAAATTGTGCAAAAATTGAGCACCCCACAAACTACTAGCTTTGTGCGTGTTAAAATTTGCGTTTTTTCTACGTACACAACAAAAAAAAAATTGAAATTTAACCCTTCCCGCTTGTAAAATTAGGGTTACAGGAAAATTGTTTTTTTTGGGGGGTGAAAAAACCGGTTTTATTTTTGTCCCCACAGCAAAAAACAAGTTTAAAAATTAACCCCGGGAAATGGAAAATTGCGCCAAACAATTGGCAACCACAAATTACAAGTTTTTGTAGCGTGTTACAAGGGCGTTTTTTTCTACGCTACCCCAACAAAAAAAATTTTTTTAAATTTAACCTTCGTTGGGTAAATTAGGTTTACAGGAAAATTTTATTTTTTGGGGGGTTTGAAAAAGACGGTTTCTTGGAGCCCACCACAGCAAAAAAAACAACGTTTAATTAACCCCTGGATTTTAAATTTGCGCAAAAGAGTTGAGCACCCCCAAAAATGAAGGGGTATTTGTATTTTTAAAAAACATTTGTTTCTTTAAATGAATAAAACAGGAACTGGTTAAAACCCCCCTTGGATATTAAAAGTGTTTGTGAGCAGATAGCTTTTAAAAGTAAATACAGCTGCAGTGGACGCACATGGACTTCAGATCCAATACCCCAAAAAAACAAAAAAAGGAAAAATTAAGAGAAGCAGTCTCTGAGACAACTGAGGGCACCCCACAAAAAACGTGTTAAAAACCCGTTCTTTATTTAAAAATCAACCGCGGCAGCACCTTCCCTGACAGTACAGTGGGGGAGGAATGTGAAACGTCGCGACCCCACCTTTAAAAAGTGCGGGGGGTGGAACCCGGGGCAAGAAATTTTTCCCCCCGGTCTTCTGATTGGCTTTATCTTTGCAAATGTCATGCCCGGCTATTCCCTTCTTTTCCCCCCAATTTCTTTTTCCCCTGTAACGCCATGTGCTTTCCCCAAAATTTTTACCAATCAAAAAACACACTTCGTTCCCCCCGAAAATACCCAAACTTTTACTTCGTTCAAACCGAAGTTTTCCTTTAAATTTTTAAAAAAAAATTCCCCTTCGTTAAATCAAATTCCCCCCATCTCTTTTCCCTTACCTCCCGGACCACATATTAAAAACAAATTTCCTGGAAAAAGGGGGACATGGGGGCCCCAAGCGATTCATGGACTGCAGGCAGCTCTGAGCACAGAAGGCCCCAGCAACCCCCCTGCATGAGCTGGAGGAATCCTGTCACCTTCAGCAGCTCAGCATAGGGGGTATGTGTATAAAGATGGTCATATCCTCCCTCCTTCATGTCCTCCTCTGTACCCTTTCACATTCTCTCATCCCCTCCTCCTATTCATGTTTCCTGTAAAAAAGCCTTTAGTCCCCCCCTCCACAACTTCATGTCCTCCCAACCCCCCAGTTTTCACCCTGCGACTCCTTGAAGGTAAAACAAAAATAAATAGTGAAGTAGAAAAGTTATCTATTAGTGCTGCACTCCAGTATTTTATTTTCCGTCATTTTGGGTTTTAAAAATTTCTAAAAAAATTTTGGGGGGGAAAAGGGGGGGGGAAAAAAAATATTTTCATAAGGTTTCATTTTTGTAGACTTTTACTTTTTCAGTAAAAAAATTAAATGAAAAAAAATTTTTCATTCTGCAAAACTCATGTGAATTCTAGGGGGATACCCCAAGAAAGGGAGGAAAATCTTAGCATCCAAGATAAAGATAAATTGAGACCAGGGAGATCACCAGTTTTGGGGGGGAAAAAGCAGTCTGGCCAGGGGGGCACAGCCCAAAAATTTTTTGTGAGGAAAGGCTTATCTGGGAGCGCCGGCTCCCCACATTTGAGAAGGCATGAAACTAGTGAGCAGCAGTGGAGCCTAGGTGACTGCAGGATGATATGCAGGCAGAACAAAGATAGAGACTACTCCTGCTTGGCTGTAAGGTGTATGCTGCAAGCTCAAGACCAGGTGGATGAGCGAAGAATTCAGGTGATACCTTGTAATGTCTAAATATATATAGGCCCGGGGCGGGGTTTAGGGTTCTAAAAAACCCCAGCCCCTTTGTGTTAATTTTTTGCTAAAGTAGGATTTGGGGTTCCCACACAGCATTTTTCATGCCAAAAATTGTAAAAACGCAGATGTTTTTTTAAAGTAAAAAAAATTTAATTTTCCCCGGTCCACAAATTTTTAAGCGTTTTTCCACATAGTTTCTTTCCATACCCATCAATTCACAGTACAATGAAAATCAGTAGGTACTGTATATAGATAATAGGGTCCCCCAGTCTGTAGATAGGTAATAAAGTCCCCCATTAAGTATATAGGTAATAGGGCCCCCAGTCTGTAGATAGGGTCCCCCAGTAAGTATACAGAAAATAGGGTCCCTCAGTCGGTATACAGATAATAGGGTCCCCCAGTTGGTATACAGATAATAAGGTCCTCCAGTCTGTAGATAGGGTCCCCCAGTATATAATTTGTAAACCGGGGCCCCCAGGGGTATACATAGATAGGAAAAAGGGGCCCCAGTAAAAAGTAGGTATGGGGCCCCTTTATAGAAAAGGTAGGTAATAGGGTGCCCAGTATATGTAGGTAGGTAGGTAGGTAATAGGGCCCCTCAGTAAAGGTGGTGGGTTTAATTTTGGGGCCCCCAGTATGGGTAGATAATAGTCCCCAAGGGTATAAGTAGGTAGGGAGTGGGGCCCCCTTTATAAATAGGTGGGTAATAGGGGCCCCCCAGTATAAATAGGTGGGTAAAAGGCCCCATTATAGGAAGGTAGGAAAAAGGGCCCCAAGTAAAGGTAGGTAGGAAATGGGGCCCCCACCCAAGGTAGGAAAATGGGCCCCCCAATTTTAAAAAGAAAGGTAGGTAGAAGACCCCTCAGAAAAAAAATTGGGAAAGGTAATGGGGCCCCCAGTATAATTGGGGTATTTTTAAATAGGGACCCCCAGTATGGAAGGTAAAAAATTATTGCCCCAGTATAGTGGGAAAGGAAAATGGGCCCCCATTTATAGGTAGGTAGGTAATAGGGCCCTCAGTATATAGATAGGTAGGTAATAGGGCATAAGAAAAAAACAACAGCACTCACATTTCCGCCACGACCTGAAGCTCCCGCTGTTCCTTTTTCCCCCCAACCCGGCAGCATGATGACATCCCACTCTTTCCCTTTTGGCGGTTACTCCGGGGGGCCGCAAGCCGTTTTGCTACCCCTGCAGAGAAGGAAGCCCCTTGCTCTCTGCTCCGCAAAAAGGCCTTTCAACTTTTGGGGAAACCCAAGGATGCACAGACAGTAGAAGAGACAGTTGGCGCTCCAGACCCATGGCAGAAACCTGGAACCCGATAAGGTTTGGGGCCCCAGGTATTTTTAAACCAGGCCCACACCCCCAAAATAAAACTGCCTAGAAACACCCCGGTTATGGGGTTAAGTAGAGATGGGCAAATTTTCTCAAAAATTCGGTTTGGGGCCCACTTAAACCAATTTTCCCGGACAAAAAAAAATTTTTTGGTTTTGGAATTATTCGGGACGAATCGCTTAAAAAACCGTTTTTAAAGGCCCTGCCCCAGAGCCTGCGGGGTTTCGGGTTTTTAAAAATTGTGCCATGTTTAAATTTGCAGAGGGGGGTTTGGGTTTTGGTCTTCATACAATTTTATGTTTTTTGTAGGGACACGAAAAGGACGCCGCTCTTAGAATCCCCTTCACAAATTAAATTCCCTGGGCCCTTAAGGGGGGCCCAAAAACCGACGAAAAATCTAAAAGGGGGAATTTTGCCTAAAAAGTAAAGCCAGCAAAAACGGGAAAAAAAACAAGCTGAAAACTCAGTGGCAACATTGTGACAGGTGTGGAGGTGACGGGGGCAGCCAAAAGCAGCAGCATGAGGTCAAAAACAGTGGCAAAATTTAAAATTTAGGAGGGGGCAAAAACAGGAGTAGGCCACAGGTGGCAAAATTTAACAGTTTTGGGGGGAAAACGGCAGCACCCGCTAGGTCGGGCGGGTGACAATGACATTTGGAGGGGGCTAAAAACAGGAGTAGGCCCAAAAGAGTGGCACAAATGACACAGTGGGGAGGGTTGACGGCTGAGGCGGAGCAGCATGAGGTCAGAAGTGGAAACAATGACTTTCCGGGAAAAGTGGCAAAAAAAAGAGTGGACCCAAAGGGGGGGGGGGGGGGGGGGGGGGGGGGGGGGGGGGGGGCGAATTGAAGGGGGGGGGGGGGGGCAAAAATTTGACAATTTGTGGAGGTAAAGGGCAGCGCAGCATGAGGCAAACAGTGGCAAAAAGCCCTTCTGGAGGTGGCAAAACAGGAGTAGGCCACAGAGTGGCACAATGACCAGTTTTGGAGGTGACGGCGGTAGGAGCAACGCATGGGTCAGAGGGGGGCCCCAAAGAAAATTCTGGGGGGGCCCAAAAACAGGAGTGGGCCACGGGGGGCCCAAAATTTGACACAGGTGGAGGTCACGCCAGCACACACTTTGGGGTCAGACAGGGGGGCACAATGAAAATTCCCTGGAAGTGGCAAAAAAAGGAGTGGGCCCAAAAAAGGGAGTGGCACAATTGACAAAAAAGTGGGAGGTCCCCGGCAGCAGCACATGTTTGGTCGGGCAGGGGCCAAAATGACATTCTGGAGGGGGCAAAACAATAGTGGGGCCACAAAAGTGGCAAAATTTACAGAGAGGGAGGTGACGGGGGCCCCAGGAGAAAACAGAAGCGGCAGAAGTGGCACAATGACAAAGGTGGAGGTGGGTGGCAATCCCGGGCCCGGGTAAAAATTGGTTGGGGGCAGATGGAAAAACTGGCAGCAGATGTGGGGCCCATCAGGGGGTGGCGCATAAAAATAGGGTAGGCAGGTAATTTGAACCCAAAATTCATTTCTCACATTTTTGGGTGTTTGTATCTGATGCCTAAGGCATTGGGTGTGGAAATCCGGGGCCGATCCACGCCGATTAAATTTTGACAAAGGTCGTCGTTCCACATTTCCTTTGGAAAAAAGGGGGGGTTCCCCTTTGGGGGTAAAGATGGCCCCCCCCGAAGGGAACACCCGCTTTTGATGCCACATACTGGCCGGGCGGACAGCTTCTCCACTGCAAACCCCGGCAAGTTGGGGCCCAAAAACATCCAGTTTGGCTCCCCAATTATTTCCAGCGGATCTTCAATTGGGTGGCAGAGTGCTTTTCCAAGTGGGCCCAAACCACCTTTTGGGTTTCAGGGACGGGCCCCGGGGGCCGCGCTGTTTGGCGATACCCTCCCACTAGGCGGGTGAAAAAGGGGCTGCTCACCCGTAAATCCAGACTTAGGTTGCGCTAAAGGAGCTGGTACTGCCCCTACCCCCCCCCCGCCACCCCCTTTCCCCCCAGCAGCCGCGCAGTAAAAAGTTGAGCGCTGGGGAAACCCCCCCGGTTTCCAACCTTTTCAGAGGGAAAAAAATGCCGCAAAAGGCAGGGGCCCCCAACGACTACAGGGGGGAATTTCCCCCAATAGTATTTGAGTTTGTCCTCCCCCCAAAAGGGGGGAAAAAAGGGCTCCCAATTTTGGCCGGGGTAGCGGGGGGCCCCCAATAGGGTGGAGGCCAAAAAGTAAACCCCCCCCGGGATGCTGACAAATTCAGCTTTCACTAGCCGGGAAAAATCAGCATGCTTGGGCCTTTCCGCAAAAGTGACCCGGGGGGTTTCCCTCCCCTCCATCTCCACGGTATCCCGCCAGGGTTTGCTTGCGAGTCTCTGCCCCGTCTTCCTCTTTCCCATTCCCTCCCCCAGCTGCCCCTTTCTCCTCCTTTCTGTCACCTGGAAAGAAAACCCCACCCCATTTCAAAAAGGACAATGCTTCTGCTCCAATGTCCCCCTCCTCCATTTAAGTCCCCCCCGGACTATGGGGCCATGATATGTGGGCCCCACATTCTCCAGTCCCCTGCCCAGACAGATTTTTTTAGCCCTCTGTTTTCCCGGACAAAGAAGCAGTGGGAAAGACGTTATTCATCCCGTAGTCCCGGCGACTGACAAATACGTCACCCCTCCCCGAATGGCCCCAACAAACGGCAGGTTTTCAAGCATGAGCCGCCAATGGCTGAATCAAAATTACCCCAGGGGGGTACTCCTGTCCCCCTGGATTTATCAAAAAAACGTTAAAGGCCTTTTTCTGTTTATACAGTCATCGAACATGTCCCGGCTGGAATTCCAATGGGTGAAAATCGCAAAATCCCAAATGTGTTGGGGTTTTGGGCCCCTTTTGCCGCTGCCCAAATTTAAGGAGGGGTTCCCGGCTTTTTAGGGAAAGGAATTTTAAATACTGCAAAGTTTATGGCCATTTTCAGAATCTTCGAAGATCTGTGGAAGACTTTAGGGAAACCCTTTTTACAACCAGATTGAAACCGCGCCATGCAGGGGGCATGGACCATCCCTCCCCGGAGCAGCGGGGGACACCCTGTTCCTCCCATTGCCGTCACCCTTGAAATTTCCCATTTGCAGTTGGCACGGAAAAGAAAACATCCATTTCCCTTTCTGCATGATGCGGGGCAGTTCCTTCCCCCGTGTGGGCTTGGGTTTGCCCAGGCAAGCCAGGGGTAGAACTGCGTTTACACCCCTGTTCCCTACACATGTGGTTGAGGGGGGGGAGAACTTGGGAGGCCAGGGGGAGGTTTGGGGGTGGTGGAGGAGGGGGGACAAAATTTGGGGCAGGAGCCGCATTTTTTTAACGTGGGGGAGGGAAAACGGCGTCTCCTGTCCAAGTTGTTGGTGGCCCGGGCGGAAGCACATTTACCCAATGGGCAGTTTAAAAGGGCAAGTACTGGCCCCGACCGGGGAAATTTACAGCCCAGACGTCCGCCCCCTGCCGTTCACCGGGAAAAAAACCGATAAACTGAAGAACTGGCCCACTTTTTTCCTAACATATTTTTTGAAGTGGGTGGTACTGCCTTTTTTGGAAAAAAAAAATTAAAGGCTTTTAACTCTCCCCTCTCAGCCCGGCAAAAGCCCCTTTTGTTCTAAAAATGGGGCAGAGGTCCACCTTTTTGGAAAGAGAGGGATGCAGTACCAACAACCTTTTGGGCAGGAGCACTTCAGCTGCTTTCACCTTAGGGGTGGTTTTTGGGAAAGCAAACTGTTGTCTTCCCCCTTTGGGAATCGGGGCCCTTTCTGAAAAGACTGCTGGCGCCATGAGTAGCGAAGGGGCAGAAGCATCTGGGCCGGGAGATGAGTCAAAAGAAACAGCTCCCTTTTGCAAAAGGTGGTGGGGGCCTTGACCGGCGCAATGGCAAGCGTGCCATGGGCCCCTGCTGCTGCTGCGGGGCAGGATGGACCACCCCAACTGGGGCCACGTTTCCCCCCAAGCCACCGGAAAGGTGATGCGCATGTGTTGACGCAGGGCCTTTGGGCCCAAAGTTAGCTCCCTGGCCCCAAGCTTTTACTTTCGGCCCCACGTTTTTACAAATACCCATATTCGGCTCCCCCGGGCTTTTGGTTTTTTGGGGAAAGAACTGCCCCACCGCCCCATATGATTTTTTACCGCCAACGCTCCGCACTGAGGACTACTACCGTGCGGGCCCCGCGAGCCCCTTTGCCGCTACTTTCTGGGGCCCGCAAGCGGGTTTTTTTACCCCTGGCCCGCCTTGACCTTTTCCCGGGACCTCATCTTCTGCTACCCTGCTGACTCAGGCCAAAACAACCCCAAATTGCTGGGTGCGCCGCTGCTGACGCGGGGAAGCTGACGCCCTCTTTTCCTGCATGATGAAAACCCCTTTTTTCACCCCTCCCAAGTGCGGTCGGCACATCATCATTTTTTTGTGTTTATCATCAAATTTCAGTCCCATCACCGGGCTTGGATGCAAAAGGCTGACCCCTCACAACATTACCTTCCCCTGCCCTCTCCACATCTTACCCTTTGGGCCCCCCCTACTGCAAGAAGCAGGGATATTGGGGCCCATTTTTTTCGCTGCCCAAATACTGCGACTTTCCCTCCTCAAAAATTTTTCATTCCCTTGAAAATTTGTGGCGGGTGACCCAGAAACCCAAAAATTGGGGGGGGTTTTTGGCTGAGGGGGCCCCAATTTTAAGAGGGAGTTTTAGGGCAGGTGGGGGGCCGCTGACCCACCCCGGGGCCCTGCCAAAAAAAGGGGTTTTTGTTGACGTTACCACCGACCTTGGGGGGGGTTGTTTAGATGTCATCTGAGACAAGTGGATTTACCAGTCAACCAAAAACAAGAACCCTTGGGGTTTCTAAATCCCGTACACCCGGGGGGGTTTGATACAGCGACAGTTTTTGGCCCTCACCGGAGTGAACCCCCGCTGCGACGTCCCCTTGCCCGTGCTTCGACCTGGGGGCCGCTCCAGGGAAAAATTTTTGCCCTTTCCACTCGGAGGGGAAGAGCCTGCCAAACCCCTTTTTCTGACATCTGTTTGTTCTAAATGTACAACACTGTTTAATTTAAGATATCTGTATATATAAATAAAACCCTGTATTTGACTCCCCAAAAGAACCCAGTAACAAGCGTTGGGGGAAACCCTTGGGGAAAAAAATTGTGCTTTCCCCAAATTGGGGAGGAAAAAATTTTACTTGTATTGTCCGTTTAAAAACTCTGTGTATTTTTTTCTGAATTTAAAAGCACAAAAAGGCTTAAATTTAAACCTTTGAAATGAATTTTGCTACAAAAATTTCTTTTGTGGCGGTGAAAAAACAAAGTTTTTTTTACTAAGTAAAAACTGAAAAAAAAATACTTAGTTAAACCCCTTTGGAAAGTAATTGCCCCAAAAAAATTTACCCCAAAAAATTAAACCCCTTTGTAGCGAGGTTGTTTTTAAAAAATTTTGGGGGTTTTAGGTTTTCAACAAGAGGAAAACTTTTTAATTAACCCCTTTGCTTGTGAATTATGCTACAGGAAAAAAGTATTTTTTGCCGGTGAAAAAGACGGTTTATTTTTTGTCACCAAGGGACAAAAAACAAAGCTTAATTTTAACCCCCGGCTAAATTTCGCAAAAGAATTGAGGGAAAACATAAACAAACCCCTTTTTTAGCGTGTTCCCAAAGGCGTGTTTTTATGCTACACAACAAAGGAAAACTTTAATTAACCTTTGCTTGGGGAATTATGTACAGGAAAAATTTTTATTTTTTTGGGCCGGGGAAAAAGACGGGTTTTTTTTTTTTCCCACAGCAGCAAACAAAGCTTAATTAAAACCCCCGGAGGGAAATTGCCCAAAAAAAGGAAACAACCAAAAATTTAAGTGGTATTTGTATTTAAAAAAACCGCTTTGGTTTTCTTTAAAAGAATACAAAAAGGAACAGGCTTTTGGGTCACCCTTGGGTATTTTAATTTTTGCTGTGAGCAGGTAGCATTAAAAGTATTTCAGCTGCACTGGAAAGCACATGGGGCTTCAGATCCCAAAACCCCACCCAAAATTTAGAAATAGAACGGTAAGGGGAAGCAGTCTCTGAACCCAACTGAGGACCCCCCCAAAAAACGCTGTATTTAAAAAAAAGATTCTTTAGTTTCAGCTATCCCAAGCACCGAGGCAGCACCCTTTCCCTTAATATACAGTAGAGCGGGATGAGCTTCCAGCGTTTGCGCCCCACTTTTTTAAGTGCGGGGACGTCAAAGAATCCCGCCGGCTTTTCCCCCTGGGAACCCCCTGTGCCTTTTCCCGCCCCTTTTGTCAATCAAAAGCACACCCTTTGTTCACGTGAAGTAAACCCCCAAAATTCGACTTCGTTTTCCCAACCGAAGTTTTTTTGGGAAAATTTTAAACGGATTCCCTACTTCGTTTAAAAAAAAAATTCCCCCCATCTCTTTAAAGGCAAGCTTTGAGAGTAAAAATCTCAGTTCTTCAGACATTTAAAGCCATCAAGAAACAGAAACTTCACATCGGTACAACTTCGGAGTATTATTTAATTTTTATTTCGGGCCCTGTACAGTTTTTATTCAGATTGCATTAGAAAAAACCCCCAAAGCGGTCGTTTCGGGGCTCCCATTGGTCCCAAAAAACCGCCCTCTTTTAAAAAAGGCAATCACAATAGAGCCCTTTCCCCCTCCGGGATTTCTTTTCCCCAAAAGAACCCCCAAGGAAGAAGCTGCGCTCTAAAAGGCCGGGAAAGCCAAGCCCCCTAAACTCAAAACCCAAAAAAAACCCCCTTTTCAAACCCTTTTCCCGTATTTGAAGGCCCGCCTTTGAAAATTTTTTGGTCAAAATTTCTCCATAGGTTAGAATGGGTCCCTGTCGCTCCTATTCTGATTGGTCAATTCTCCTCCATAAGTTAGAATGGGCCACTGTCGCTCCTATTCTGATTGGCTGGTTTCTGCCGACCAATGAGAAGAGCTTAAACAATTTGAATTACTGTATTTCCCGGCAATTCTCTATATTGCAATTCCCGATGTAGCGCCGGACTCGGCGACAAACGCGTTGTTCGGGATTTGACTGATTTATGTTTATAGAAGGTTTCAGCGCTTTTTCAGATAATATTTTACACTTAATAAAAATGATTTTTTAAATCATACTCCATGCCGCACGGCGCTGAGAGCCGAGATAGCATAGCGCAGCTCTCACCATAGTCAACATTGAGACAAGTAGCGCGCGCTCTGAGTGGCTGGGATCGCCAACCCCCCTCGAGCTCAACCCAACAGCTCTTGTCTGGATTTTTACTGTATTTTGAACTGTCCCGCCTTTGATTTTGATTGGTCCAAACTTCTCCATAGGTTTTAATGGTTCACTGTCGCTCCTATTCTGATTGGCTGGTTTCTGCCGACCAATGAGAATAGCTTACAGAATTTGAATTACTGTATTTTCCGCAAATTTCAAATATCCAAATTCCCGATATAGCGCCGTTCTGGATTTTTGAAAAGTGATTTTATTTTTTATTTTTTTTAGTAGGTTTGAGCTCTTTTTCTGATCATGTTTTACACCTTTATAAAGGCGATTTTTTTATTCATACTCCACACGTACATGTTTAATGATTTCTCGCTGTTTTCCAGCCTGTCTCAAATCGGAATACATGTGAGGCGCAGTCCCTTCTGCGCCTAAGTCCCTTCTGCGCCCCACACATTGGCGAGGCGCCGGAAACTTTTCCCCGCATGTATGAGCGCACCTCCTCGGACGGCGAATCTTAGGCGCAGCCCCGCACTGCGCCCAAGTCCCCGCACTGCGCCCCACACACTGGCGAGGCGCGGCGGACTTTACATGTTATGTATGAGTGCACTACCTCGGGCGGCGAATCTTAGGCGCAGCGCCACACTGCGCCTAAGTCCCGCACTGCGCCTCACACACTGGCGAGACTCGGCGGACTTTACATGGCATGTATGAGCGCACTACCTCGGGCGGCGAATCTTGGTTGGTGAAAATTATTTTGAGTGGAGAAAACTTATTATTGCAGTTGAGGAGGGGGGGGTTTAGTAATTGTATTATGCTGGCTCCAAATCTCCTATACAAAGAAATAGATTTTAAATAGTGGTTGGCCCCAGCACTGACATAAATCAGGCGCAAATTTCGCCGGAAAACTGGCGAAAAGGTGCACCCCGACGTGGCGAGCTTCATACATGTGGCCCACCGTCTTCAATTCTCCTATACATAATATTTGTTGGTTGGTGAAAATTATACTGAGTGGAAAAAAGTTCATTTTTGGCAGTTTTGGGGGTGAAACACCTTTCAAATATACTGTGCGTTATTGTCATACATATACATATCCAGGAAATAGAGTTCTCTCTGTTGCTAAAGCTTTCTCAATGCCAAAAAGTGTAATTTTGCCAGATTTTAAGTCCACATAATGCTGAAATATACCAGTGCATTATTGTGATCCACATATATATATACACTTCTCTCTTTTTTATTATATATATTTTTTGCCACGTGCAGAGCTATAATATTTAGCTTTTGACATGGTGAAAACTAGAGGTGGTAATCAAGCAAGGAGGGGCGTATGAAGTGGAGGTAGAGGTAGGAGACAAGGCACTCCTTCCAGTGCTCCGAACAACACACAAGCGAGCACATCATCAGTCGCAGGACCGTCAGGCCTGTCATCGCTTGCTCAGTTCTCTATGTGTCTCATTACTGAACAGCGTCACCAATCTATTTTTCAGTGGTTATCAGACCCTACCTCCTCTTCCTCTCAGTCACAGCCACAAATGTTATTATCATCATTAGTCCAACCTGAAGCATACATGGGCCGAATGTCACAACCCAATATACAGGCCACTCCAAGTAATCCATATTCTGAAGAGCTCTTTGATCACACAATGCGGATGGGGTCAGAAGGCATTTCAAAAGATCAAAAGGCCAAAGAGGATGATTTTGTCTGCTCTGACACCCAATCGCTGAAGCCCTCAGAGGAGGAGAAGGAAGCTGGTCCGTCCGCAGAAATACCGAGCGGTCAGCTATGCCTCGCAGTGCCTTTGGCTTCTAGCCCGCAGCTTGAGGATGTAGACTGTCAGAAAGAGGAAGTCACCTGTGATGATGATGACATTCAATGTGGTCTTTTGAGCAGCAGGTGGCGAGCGCATCATCAGTGGTGGTAGCGGGAACACCGGCACTAGGTTTTCACAGTCAAAGAGGTCCAGGACCTGTGAAGCCTAGGCCTTTTTCGATCAAGCCTCAGATTCACTGACTGACATCCTCTGCCGGATTTGCTGTTAACGTGTCAGTAGAGGAAAGAATGAAAAGAGTTTAAGCACCACGAGCATGAACAGGCAAATAAATGGAAAGCATGAATTACTGTGGAATAGTCGCTTGGAGAAAGAAAACCTCACAGGTCCTGGGTTTCCAACCACCATGACATCTTCTGCCTCCTTCTCCTCCGCCACTTCCAAGCCCAAGTGGTCCTCTGCTGCTGATGTGCCAGAGAAACATGAGAAAGCCCCATCCCCATTCCCAGATACTGTCGGACGATACCCGCAACCAGCAACACAGTCTACACCTTCCCCTTCCACCAGTATGACCTGCACATAGCCAGCCTTCTGTGTACCAGGAGTGGGAACACAAAAACCATCCCAACGCCAAAGGCCTGAATGTCAGCATTGCCAGGCTGTTGGCCTTGGAAATGTCCACTTTCCACCTGGTGGACACAGATTGGTTCCGCCATGTCATGGCTCTGGCATGTCCCCAATATCAGATGCCGAGCAGGCATTTCTTTGGCAGAAAAGCTGTCCCTGCCCTGACCTGCCCCATTGCAGAAAAGATCTCCAGCGTGTTAGCTGCATCTGTGTCCACCAAAGTCCAACTCACTCCAAACACATGGACTAGTAAGCATGGTCAAGGGTTTTACATCTCACTGTGTGAGTTTGGTGGATGACAGTGCCTCTGGTGATGGGTCTCGGCCGACACTCTTCAACACTGATGGGATGGTGCAGAGTCTAGATCCCCAACCTCGACAGGTAGCATCACGTGCCAAGAGAAAACAGGCCATTCTCAAATTAATTTGTCTTGGAGACCGGCAACACACAGGTCAAGAGCTGTGGACAGCTCTGCGCACTCAGACCGACCAGTGGCTGGGCGTTAAGAACCTGGCATCAGACAAGGTGGTGTGCGACATTGGGAGCAATCTCTTTGCCACCCTTCAAGGGGTTTTTCCACATAGTAAAATGGACGTGTGAAGTTTGAAAATTAAATAATAAACATTTTCATCATTCATTATTATTATAAAAAATTCTGGACCGTTGTTGTTTTAGCTGCTCCCTTAGTGATCCATTGTTTACAGCTCGTCTCCAGGGGATACGACTGGGGCTGAGAGCTCCTCAGCCCTGGTCGCACATGCTCAGACATCACCTCTCTTCTCAGGCAGCTACTGAGTGTTCAAACCCCAGGTGCTGTCATCCTACTTCTGTCCTTAGGACTCCTTAGTAATTAGTCAAACAGTGCAAATAAAAAAAAAAAAAAAACCTCAATGAGGTCCGTGCATGGATAAAGAGGGAAAAAAATATCCACCGGTTAAGTTCCTGCAGGGATTTGAACCAAGGACCCTTGTGCTGTGAAGCAAAAACATTACCTCTGAGCTACACACAACTCTATACATAAACAGACCTTTCATTGACTAGAGAGCAATGGCCTGGTGATGTCATCCTGCAGGGTCACATGATCTGCAATTCAAACAAATCCCACACGCCCCCTTCTGAGCACACAGAGCTGAAGAGCTGGATGCCGGAGGTATGAAATGAGATCGTGGCAAAACCCCTTTAAGATCTGTAGTCTTATGCACATCCTTTGCCTGGCACACGTCATGAACCTGGTTGTGCAGAAATTTCTCAAGCGCTACCCGGGTCTTGACTTTCTGCTGAGGAAGGCTCGAGGTCTTAGCTAACACTTCCGGTGTTCACACCCTGCTTTGGCATGACTGGCAGCATTGCAGCATGATCTGGGAATCCCCATCAACTGTCTGATATATGATATGGCAACACGCTGGAATTCCACCCTCTACATGCTCCAATGATTGTGGCAGCAGCATAGTGCCATTATGCATTATGAAATGTCTCATGGCCTTACTTGCAGTGGTGCGGACCTCGGGGTGTTGACCCATAGAGAGTGGAGCAGGTGAAGGATCTCTGCACTATCCTCGGCAGTTTTGAAGAGGCCACCAAAATGGTCAGTTGGGACGATGCCCTTGTCATCATGACCGTTCTGGTTATATTTTTAATAATGTTGAAGCATTAGGTGCTCTGTGGCAGCAGGTCCTAGCAGTGATGGAGGAGGAGGACGAGGAGGCGGACACATAGCCTTTCTTGCCGGAGGATGTAGAAGGCCCGAACGTTTAGAAATTGTCTAGGTCTTTTTTAGGCGGTGGTTCTAGGTCGAGGGTGGGTGCAGGACACCAGTTCAGTTCACAGAGTAGAGCCCATGAGGCTAGCCAGGACTCTGGTGATGGTCAGGATGAGGAAGTGGAGGACGATGAGGAGGTAGGGGTGGACACCACCGGTACTGATTACCCTTCAGTAGGTAAGAGGTTGGCACAGATTACAGAAGGAGGAGGAGAAGAAGGAGGGGGAGGAAGAGGAGGAAGATCCCGTTAGTGTCTCAAACGTGAGGCTTGGGAGCTCCCAGCAGCATCTCACAATTGAGTGCTTGGATGCTACATTAATTGCAACATGATCCTTGAATCAAGGCATTAAAAATGAACAGCGATTACTGGGTGGCCACCCTCCTTGATCCACATTAGACACAAGTGAGCAATTTCCTTCCACCCACACAAATTGACAGTAGGATGCAGTATTTTGAGTCAATGCTCATTGACCAACTCGAGATATCTTTTGCGTCTTCACATTCTCATGTCACGGTGGACAACGTCAGCAACGCGGCAGCAGTATAATGGCAAATAGCTGCAGCAGCAGGCAGTGTGGCAGAACCCTACTGGGTGACATTTGGAAATCGATTTTTACCACCTCACCAACAGTTGAAAGGCAGGACAGCATTCAGACACACAGAGACTGCCTTAAGATCATCGTTCATGATTAACAGCGGCTCAACATCGATGTTTTTGGACTTAGTCTGAACCCATTCAACTTCTTGGTGTCCAAACTGGATGAATGGTTTGAGCTTGCTTGACATGCCATAGAAGTTTTATCCTGCCCAGCAGCCAGTGTTATCTCATAACGTACATTCAGCACAGCTGCCGGAGTGTTAACTGACAAACGTATCCGTCTTTCCCCTGACAATGTGGATCGTTTGACAATTATAAAAATGAATGAAGTGTGGATCTCTGACAATTGTGTTGCCACGGTTTCCAATGTCACTGACTAGTAAACTGTACTACCTGTACTACCAACAAATGTACTAAGTCCTGTTATCCTGAACCTCGATGTTTCCCATTGGCATGTTCTTGCTGCCACTAATGGCACTGCCACCTAATCTTGTTGAACCGGAATCTCGCTGTTCCCCACTGCCATGTTCTCGCTGCCACCAATGGAACTGCTGCTTAATCTTGTGCAACCGGAACCTCTCTGTTCCTCATTGCCATGTTCTCACTGCCACCAATGATACTGCTGCCTAATCTTGTCGAACCCTGAACCTCCATGTCACCCATTGGCATGTTCTCACTGCCACCAATGGTACTGCCGTCTAATCTAGTCTGGCCTGCAGAGCTGTAAGTTTAAGTTCTTGGGCCCTGGTGCAAAAAGTGAAATTGGGCTCCTGACAGTTACCATGTGTCATTTCCAATAACGATGTCTTCTTATGTGTCAAAGGAGCTTTTGTTCCCTTCAGGATGCAGGGCCCCGTAGCAGCTGCTACCATTGCACCTCCTATAGCTATGCCCCTGCTTGCAAGCTGTTCTCATCTTTTCAGCTAGCCATTGAAAGGAATGAAGTATTTTAGCCTCTCAATTTTTTTCTGTAACTTTTAAAGGCAAATTTTCTTCCCTAAGTTATTCCACCTATCCAGTTTACTGTTATAGATGGTAATTACAGCTTCTCCTCACCTGTATAGGTACAAAAATTAACCCGAACATCGTCTGACATTGACTTTAATGGGGTTCGAGTTTGAATCGAACCTCAAACTGAACACCTCTACTGTTCGAAGTTCGACTCAAACATTTTACTGTTCGCTCATCACCAGTCCCGAGTGCCCTGAAGGCTCCAATAGAAAATGGCACCTCACCCTGCCTGCAAAACAGGTGCAAGTCCTGCAGGTACATCCACACCACTGACAGTGTACCTGTCCCACACAGGAGGTACATAGAAGCAGGGGGACATTTTTCTGCAGGTCTTTCAACACGGTGTATCTGTTTATGTGTGTTCAATGTCCCGCAACAGGCCTCTATGTGGGGAAACAGGGCAGTGACTCACACTGATTTACTATTAATAGCTGCAGGACAGATTTCCCAGTGGCCGCACATTTCTCCAGAGAAGACAATGTTATTGAAGATTTGCAAATTGTGTTCTTAATTGGACACTTTGAGATGCAGATGTAGAGGAAGGAATGGGAATCTAAGCTAATGCAAACATTTCAGACTTTGTAATATGGGCTCAATGGCCATACTAGTTTCATTTCACACTATGTTTGAAATGTTAGGGCAGCAAATTACCACCTGGTAGCAAACAGATAACAGCAAGAATGAATGATCCGCACAAGTTTCCAGACAACATAAGGATTGAAATTAGAATATTCTCCTGTATGCTAATGTGGAGAAAAGTAACTTATTTCAGAAGTTGAGCTGTATATAAAGCCTGTTAAGACCCCGGAAGCTGTTGTCTCTGTCAAATTCAATACTGCTGAGGTAGGCCTCAATTATCATAATCTGCATGACTGCACCATCCCTCATATAGGTGCCATCTGCCAGTTGATTCATTAACTTGGCTTGTACTTTTTGATGTAAAAAGTGGCCAAAGCTACACTTTTAGAGCTCTAGTTGTACCTTAAAGAGATTCTCAAGATCTTTTTTTATTTTATTACATATAAGATATCACTGCTCCAATAAAATAAAACTACAAATTCACCTTGACACCCACCGCCATTTCACCACTAATGGTGCCGGTGGTGTCTCCCTGTCTTCTTTTTACATCTGGCTGCTGTGATTCGCTTGTGAGCACTGCAACCACTGATTGGTTAAAGTGGTCCCATGCCATTACCTGACAAAATTGATGAAGTGAAGGATTCAAGTAGTGACATCAGGCATTGGCTGCAGCGTTAATGAGCTGATCATTAGCAGGAGATCTGGGGCACCGGGATGTAACTATGTGGGAATGGCCCGATCTGGTGTCATGTTAGAGGTGTGGCCTGATGTATCCTTTGTGTTTACTAAATGATAAGTAAGTAAGTATGGCTGTTACTGATGCAAGAAGTAATTATATTCTGTGCAGATGATGGCATCAGAACACACAAACGTCTGGTGGATGAAGTATGATAGAGACAATAGCTTCCGAGGTCTTAACAGGCTTTATAAACAGCTCGACTAGTAAGGGCCGGACCCGGAGCAGCTGGGGGGAGGCGCCGCATGACCACGCACGCAGGGACATGTGGGTCATGGTGTAGGTGAGTGAGCTGAAGGGGGGGCGGAGCAGCCGGAAGTGACGTGCTGTCGCACGGGAGCAGAGAGCTCAGTTGCGCGGCAGACGCCAAGAGAGTAGGAGCCAGCACACCCCTCCCGCCCGACTCAGTGATAAGCATGGCTGACATCCAGGCCCTATTGGAGCAGGTGCGTGCTGCGGCTGCAACACATGGCCAGGACTGGCTCCAGGATGGGGTCAGTGCTCTGTTGCGGGACAGGGCTGGAAGGGAGCTTGAGCTTACTCCCAGATGGGGGGGACGGAGGGATAGGCCTCTGCAGAGACTTAGTCCCGATATAACCCCCAGTGCCTGCCGCAGCCGTTGGAGCCCCTCTAGGGACCCTCCGATTTGGGGGGCGCATGCAGCTTCCCGCGCGGCGCCTTCCCGGGCGGAATCCGAGACGGCGGGCTGGTCCAGTGGGGGAAACCCGACCGCGACGCACATCGGGGCTGTGGTCTGTGGTTGTTGCCCCTCCAGGCATAGCGGCGGACGATGCGGCAGTCCGGCATGATGAAGTGCTGGTCAGCGGAGCTGCCCGTCAGCGTGAGGGTGAGGCTGAAGCGGCACAAGGATTGAGTCCGGAGAGGGATGCGTGGGATTTTCGCGGGCAACGGTCGGCTGGCCCTTCATTTCCCCGGGGTGCATTGACTGGGAGGAGGATGAGCAGCCAGGAAGTGTCTCATGAGTCGCCTGTCCCCTCGGATGGGTGGGCTCTATCGGGGGCTTCGGGCCGTTCCCTACGGCGGGTGATTTCCCCGGCTTTGGACGGCTCGGGTTTGGAGGTGGCGGGTCGGCTGGAAGGATCGGTTGACTGAGGATGGGTTAACAGGATTTCGCATTAACAGCTGGCGGGTCCACAGCCCCTGCGCAGCCAGGTGAGTATGGTTTGTCTTCGTCATCAGTGTTTCCATTTTTTAATCACGGGAGTGTGGGGATGCAGGAGGGGGTGGTTCCCTCGGCGGTGGGTTCTCAGGTAGTGAACATGGTGGAAGTCAGGGCATTGGCTTGTTCGGTCCCGGATTGGTTGGCCCGTTGGGGGGGGGGGGGTCCGGGGTCGTTAGGGGCATCACCGTTGTCGGTGTGGGTGCAACCAGAGCCTGCGGTATTGGTAATGCCCGTGGATTTGTGTTCAGTTGTTTACACTTCGTTGTATGTGGCGTTGCGTTTGGTTCGTTCAGGGGGGAGAGGGTCGCTGATGGCGAAGACGGATATCGAGGCCGCTTTTCATTTGTTGCCGGTTCATCTGGAAAGTTTGAGGTTTTTGGGGTGTTGTTGGGAAGAGGAGTGCTTCGTGGATCGTTGTCTGCCGAAGGGGTGCTCGATTTCGTGTGCTTATTTTGAGGCTTTTAGTTAGTTTTTGGAATGGGTGGTGCGGGATGTGTCGGGTTTGCCCTCAGTGATCCATTATCTGGATGACTTCTTTTGTGTTGGTCCGGCAAATACGGAGATTTGTTTGTTATTGTTGCGTACGATAGAGTGGGTGGCGGGCAGGTTTGGGGTTCGGTTGGCGCCTGAGAAGACGGTGGGTCCGTCCACATGCTTAAGTTTCTTGGGCATCTGCATTGACGTGGTGAGGATGAAATGTAGGTTGCCTGAGGATAAGTTGGCTTCTTTGCGAGAGATGGTGCAACGGTCGTGTCGTTTGCGGAAGATTCAGTTGAAGGATTTTCAGTCACTTCTGGTGAAGCTCAACTTTGCTTGCCGAATTATGCCTATGGGGCGGGTCTTTTGTCGCCGCTTAGCAAGCGCGATGGCGGGAGTTCGGGCGCCGCACCATTTTGTGAGGTTGAGTGGGGAGCTTTGGGACGATCTGAAGGTCTGGAAAGATTTTCTGGAGCAGAATAATGGCCGTTTCATTATTCTGGGGATTGAGGTTTCCAATGCAGAGATTGACATCTTCACGGATGCGGCGGGTAGTGCAGGTTTCGGAGCCTATTGTGGAGGACGGGGGTGTGCGGGGGTTTGGTCTGTGGATTGGTTCGAGTTTGGGTGGGTGAGAAATCTGGTGCTGCTTGAGTTGTTTCCCATAGTGGTGGCGGTGGAACTTTGGGGGGATTGCTTTCGGGACAAGAGGGTTCGTATTTATTGCGATAATCTGGGGGTTATGCAGGTCATCAACAGCCTTTCAGCCTCATCATCCCCGGTGATTTGACTGCTAAGGCATTTTGTTTTGCGATGCCTGTCTTTGAACGATTGGGTGGTGGCTGAGCATGTGCCTGGTGTTAGTAACTCCATAGCTGATTCCCTTTCTCGTCTACCTAGGGCTGGTTCCGCACCTTGGCTCCGGAGGCAGCGAGCAAGGGCGCAGACTGTCCAGGGCTGCTACGGACCGTGGTTTGCGGGACGCAGACCACTTGATCCGGGGGTCGCTGGCGGACAGGACCCGGTTGACCTATGATTCGACATGGGGGTTGTGGGAGGATTAGCAGCGGACTTTAGGGGACGTGGTTTCGTATGAGGATACCGTAGAGGCCTTCTTGAGTTGGTTGGCCTGGGCCGATGGGGAGGGGTGGTCGATCTCTAGAGCTTCCCGGGTCTTTACAGCACTGGCTTTCGGCTTTAAAATTCGGCGATTGCCTGATGCTACAAAGGATTTTGTGGTTGGCTGTGCGTTGAAGGGGTTTCGGGTGGGTAGGGGTAGTAGTGATGGGCGTCGCCTTGTGGTTTTCCGGTTGTTGGAACGTTTGATGGTCGAACTGGAGGTGGTTTGCCTGGGTTATTTTGAAGTATCTTTGTTTAGATTGGCATTCTCGCTGGCTTTCTGTGGGGCTTTGCAGGTTGGGGAGTTGGTGTCGCCTAATCGGAAGGTGGGCGGTGGGTTGTTAGCGGCAGATGTAGTGGTTGTTTGAGATAATGTTTTTGGTGAGGAGGTCTAAGACGGACCAGTTGGGAAAAGGGCGTAGAGTGGTTTCCGGGGAGAGTTGCGGGTGCTGCATCCTGTCCAGTGAAGTGTGTGGGGGAGTTTTTGAGTCTTAGGCGGGTGAATGTGGCCCCTCTTCTTTGTCATGAGGATGGGTCTTTTCTCTCCAGATATCAGTTTACAGCAGTTTTAGGAAGTGTTTGTCTGTGATGGGTCTGGATCCGTGTAGCTTTGCCGCGTTCTTTTCGAATAGGAGCTGCAACAGAATCGGCGGGTTTGGGGTTGAGGCCGGAGTTGGTAAAGAAGATTGGGAGGTGGGAGTCGGGCAGGTTTCGTTTGTACGTCCGCCCACATTTAATGTAATGGTTTTGTGGCTTTATGTTTGTTCGCTTTTCACCCTTTATCTCCCTTCCACGTTTTGTTTCTTTTTCTTGTTGTAGTTTCGGAAGCTTGCCTTGTTTGGATTCTCGGCCATTCTTTTGTCCATTGGGGAGCGGAGCGAGCAGACGTGAGGCCTGATGTACGACAGCTGGGGTTTCCGCGTACTGTGGCGTTGGTGCGATGGATTGGCCGACGGGGGATGCTGTGGTCCAGTGTGATGTCAGAGTTTCAGCGTTTTGCTGTGCTTGACAAGCCCACTCAGTTGTTGGTACTACATGTCGGTGGTAATGATTTGGGGGCTAGGACGGGCCGGGAGCTTCTCTGGGATGTGAGATCAGGTTTGTTGAAGTTATGGATTTTATGTCAGGAGCTTGTGGTCGTTTGGTCTGATATAGTTTATTTGCAGAACTGGAGGGGGGCGAGGTCGGTGGACCGTCTGAATAGGGCCCAAGTAAAGGTGAACAGAACGATAGCAGGCTTTGTGGTTCGGAATGGTGGGGTGGTGGTAAGTCATTGGGATTTGGAATCCGGAGACAGTAATTTTTGGTTAAACGATGGGGTGAATTTGAATGCAGTGGGTCTGGACATCTGGGCTTTGGGACTGCAGAAGGGAATTGAACGTGCTTTGGGGCTGGTGGGGGGTTCGCATGCATGAGGTAGCATGGCATGCTCCCTTTTGGCGTTAGGTGTCCTTAGAGTTGGTGGAACAAATTGGCGTGAGGGATTCAAAGGAGGTTGATTCCCTCGGGTTTTGGTGAATTCAGTTTGGTCTGGCGAAGGCGGGGCTCCGGCAGGGTAAAGTCCCTGGGAGTCGGTAATTGGTGGAGCCATTCACATGGCAATGGTGCCCTCGAGCCCGTGGTGCCTAAGTGGTGCCTAAGTGGTGCCTTAGGGGGGCCTAAGCAGTAATGTTTGGGTTGAAAAAGGGGAAAAAGGGAATTGAAGCTCTAGGACACGGCCTCTGCGGTGCGAAAGGGTCAAGGAAGGGCCGGACCCGGCACAGCTGGGGGGAGGCGACGCATGACCGCACACGCGGAGACGTGCGGGTCATGGTGTAGGTGAGTGAGCCGAAGGGGGGCGGAGCAGCCGAAAGTGACGTGCCACCGCGCGGGAGCCGAGAGCTCAGTTGCGCGGCAGACGTCAAGACAGTCCCACCCATCCGCCCTGTTTAGTGGGGGGTTTTTGTGTGGCAGTGGTGTTGGTGGTTGTTTGTTAAGGGTCACGGTGGCAGGTCAGCGTTAGGGGTCCTTGGAGTTGGTGGAACGAATTGGTGTGAGGGATTCAAAGGAGGTTGATTCCCTCTGGTTTTGGTGAATTCAGTTTGGTCTGGCGAAGGCGGGGCTCCGGCAGGGTAAAGTCCCTGGGAGTCGGTAATTGGTGGAGCAATTCACATGGCTTGGTGCCTTCGAGCTAGTGCTGCGGCTAGGGGTAATTGGGTGAAAGGAATTCTTGGTTCGCCAGATCTAGTAGCTCCAAGGACCCCTGCCCCAAGTTGGTTGGTAGCACGGTTGTACTAGTTGGTCTTTAGTCTGCATGGGTGACAGACTAATTATGTATGTGTTTGGTTAATGGGGTTAAGCACAATAAAATGTGCTAGGATTGTTATATATATATTTTATATGTTGTATATTTGTTAATAGAAATGGCTGATGTGGCCAAATTGAATCCAACCTGGTGGTCCTGTCTTTTGTCTAAGGGGAAAAGGTGGGGTAAGGCATGGCCAGGAGGGCTGGTTTGGATTGTGGGGCCTAAGCAGTAATGTTCAGGTTGAAAAAGGGGAAAAAGGGAATTGAAGCTCTAGGACACGGACTCTGCAGTGTGAAAGGGTCATGTAAAATAATAAGTGCAACTGTTGACAAATCCTTGTTTTATATCCAAATGTTTGATATGCAAAGTTACCATGCAGGAGAGTTTCTGATGTCATTCATTTGTCTCAGTAATCTCACTGACAGATTGCTTGGACCATAGAAGTTCGGTGCAATTCTTGATAGTTACAATGAGGAGCAGCCAGGAAGACGGTTTAGGCCAGAGGACTTCTGATACAGAAGGGGGACATTAGTGAAATCTGTGACAACAGAGAATCATGTGACATCCATACCATCAGTGTCATCCAAGTAAGTAGCATTGGTATAGTGCTGAGCTACTTTGGGGCAAGTAACTGTGACATAGAATGCATGCTGTATGCCTTTTATCAGGGTCTCCGTACTGAAACCCTGTTGCAGGAGACTTTTTGCTAGCGTGTTTCTCAGAGACTTTTTTATTTCATTAGAACCACCAATTAACAACTTCTACGAAGAACTGTGCCTCCTGAAGAGAACCGCCAAGCTTGTGCTCCTGTATATATGAAATTTAGCTGTCAAGCGTCAGAGCCTTATTGAAGTAAAATCCTACTTGTCTTCATCTGCAAAGACAGCGTCCACCTTCTCCTTCCAAAATGCCCACATGGGTAAATATCACCCCACACATCACTTGGCCCCTCTTACAAGCTGACATACTGTATGTCAGAGTATGCCTACTATGGCACAAGTTGAAGACTTGTATCTGCAGTATATGATGAGGAAAACTCCTAACATATATCTCTGACCTGCCTGAAAACCATAAGTGAACAGTGCCTTAGGCTGTTTTCACATCACTTTCAGATTGAATGTGTATTTTTATGGTAAAAATCTGAGGTTGACCCTTGTTTTTTGCCACGGATGTGTCATATGTTCAGCAGACTGACATAAGAATCAACCCTATTGTCATTTGTAGTGCTGCTTGTTTCCACAAATGACTTCTGCATTGGAGCCAAAAATCTCTCAAGAATTGTGGTAAGGTTAATTAGACTGCCGTTAAAGTTCAATATGATCGGTTCTGAAGTCCTGATGAGTTGTTGTTTTAATAAAAAACACATCATATTATTGTTCTTCACACAAAACTCCCCTGCCAATATCATAACCGTGGTGAGGAGTTTATATGAAGCAGTGACCAGGCATGTGCAATCTCACTTGATTCAAACTCTTACTATCAATAAAAATTTAGGGCTTGATTACTCCTAATTTGCTAACTTGTATGCATATTTTCACAATATTGACTATACATTAATGGGCAAAAGTGAAGGTGTTTTTTCAACCACTTGCAAAATCCCTTGCTACGAGCCAGCCACAGAGAACAGAGAGATGGCCGTGCTGGTGCATCCCTCCCCGGGTCATGTCTATTGGAGTTCCAAATATATCGAAACACACTTGTTCGGCTTTATTTGGAACTTGCATAGAAATAAGTGGGGAGAACGGTGCAAGCACGGCCATCTCCCTCTTCTCTGAGGTCAGCGAGCTACAAGCTGGCCTTAGAAGGGATTTTGCAAAGTAGCAGAACCCCTTTAACACATGTAGGATATTTAACACTGTTGTTATCTACCTTTACCATCAACCATTTTTAACAGTATTTTCAAGTCAAGACATAAACACTAAGGGCCACATGTATGAAAACTGTCTTGGTCTAATACTTTCTTTGTTGCCCATAGCAACCGATCGGAGTTCCCCATACATTTCATCTAGTGCTCTGAAAGAATGAAACAGGCACTCTGATTGGTTGCTATGAGCAACAAAGAAAGTTTTAGACCAAGACAGTTTTCATACATGTCTCCCTAAGGGCGACATGTATGAACGGGGCTGCGCCAGAATTCTGGTCTCAAAAAGCTGTAGTAGACCAGTTCTATAGATGTATGAACCGGCACACTCCAAACTTTGAGGTATTCTGGGAGCGTCGCACCACATTTGTAGAAGTAGACACATTTATGGCTCTTTGACGCCAAACCTTTGGCGCCGAACAGTTAGAACAGCCAGACCAAGTTAAAGGTGGTGCATGAGCCTGAGTTGTCGTATTGCCACTAGAGATTGGCGAATTGATTCTAACGAAGTGGAATTCGTTTAGAATTTCAGGAAAACTTTGGTTCGGAACGAAGTCGAAGTTTGGGGTACTTCGCATGAACGAAGTGTGCTTTTGATTGATAAAATGGCTGCGAGCACATGGCGTTACATGGGGCAAAGAACTCTGGGAGGAAGAAGGGCATAGCCTGCATGACATGTGCAGAGATGAAGCCAATCAGAGACCGGCGGGATTCTGTGACGTCACCGCACTATATAAGTCCGGGCGCGACGCTGGGAGCTCATACCGCTCTCACTGTACTGATTAGGGAAGGTGCTGCCGCGGCTGCTTATGATAGCTGATACTAAAGAACTCATTTTTATACAGCGATTTTTGGGGGGTGTCTCAGCTTGTCTCAGAGACTGCTTCTCTTAACGTTCTATTTCTGATTTTGTGGGGTATAGGATCTGAAGTCCAGTGTGCGTCCAGTGCAGCTGAATATCAAAGGATGATCCAAGCCTGTTCCTGTTGTATTCATTTAAAGAAACAGCGTTTTTACAATACAAATACCACTTAATTTTTGGCTGCTCAATTCTTTTGCGCAATTTACATCCAGGGGTTAATTAAGCATTGTTCTGCTGCTGTGGTGACTAAAATAAACCGTCTTTTTCACCGGCAAAAAAGACATTTTTTCTGTAGCATAATTCACAAGCGAAGGTTAATTACAAGTTTTCCTCTTGTTGTGTAGCATAAAATACACGCCATTGTAACACGCTACAAAGCTCGTAGTTTTTGGTTGCTCAATTCTTTTGCGCAATTTACATCCAGGGGTTAATTAAGCATTGTTCTGCTGCTGTGGTGACTAAAATAAACCGTCTTTTTCACCGGCAAAAAATACATTTTTCCTGTAGCATAATTCACAAGCGAAGGTTAATTACAAGTTTTCCTCTTGTTGTGTAGCGTAAAATACACGCCATTGTAACACGCTACAAAGCTGGTAGTTTTTGGTTGCTCAATTCTTTTGCGCAATTTACATCCAGGGGTTAATTAAGCGTTGTTCTGCTGCTGTGGTGACTAAAATAAACCGTCTTTTTCACCGGCAAAAAATACATTTTTTCTGTAGCATAATTCACAAGCGAAGGTTAATTACAAGTTTTCCTCTTGTTGTGTAGCGTAAAATACACGCCATTGTAACATGCTACAAAGCTTGTAGTTTTTGGTTGCTCAATTCTTTTGCGCAATTTAAATCCAGGGGTTAACTAAGTATTTTTCTGCAGTTGTACTCAGTAAAAGAAACTTTGTTTTTCACCACCACAGAAGAAATTCTGTAGCATAATTCATATCCGAAGGTTAATTAAGCCTGTTTGTGCTTTTATATTCAGTAAAATACACAGAGTTTTTAAACGGCACATACAAGTAAATTTTTCCTGCCCATTTGTGGAGCGCAATTTATATCTAAGGGTTACCCAAGCTTGTTACTGGGTTCATTTGGAGTCAAATACAGGGTGTGTATTTATCATATACAGATATCTTCATCAAACAGAGTCTGTACATTTTAGAACAACAGTATGTCAGACAGAGAGGTGGCAGGCTCTTCATCTGCGAGTAGCAGTGACACAAACATTGCTGGAGCAGGCCCAGGTCGCAGCACAGCAAGGGGACGTCGCAGCAGGGGTCACTCGGTGAGGCCACAACTGCCACTGTCATCTAGCGGCCGTGTACTGACTAGCAACCCAAGGGTTCTTGATTGGTTGACTAGGTCATCCACTTCCTCCCAGATGACATCTGACAACCCCAGCCAAAAGTCGGTGGGAACGTCAGACACAACCCTTAGATGGCATGGCCCGGGAGCGGGTCAGCGGCCCTCACCTGTCCTCAACCCGCCTCTGTTCCATCCGGTTCCCTCAGCCATAGATCTACTATGTTGTCTGGGCTCAGCGACACTATATAGCGAGGATGAACAATTTGGGGAGGGCAGTCAGCAGCTACTTGGCAGTGAAGAAATGGGGCCAATATCCCCTGCTTCTTGCAGTAGGCGGCAAAGTATAGATGTGGAGAGTGGCATTGGAGGTCATGTTGTGAGGGGTCAGCCTCTGCATATCAAGACCGGTGATGAGGACAGCAGTGACGATGAAACACAAATAGATGATGATGTAGCCGACCGCACTTGGGAGCCGGGTGAGGCAAGGGCTTCATCATCGTTAGGAGAAGAGGGCGTCAGATTGCGCGTCAGGCAGCGGCGCAGCCAGCAAGTGGGTTGTGTGGCCGTGAGTCAGCAGGGTAGCAGCAGTGTGAGGTCGGGAGCCAAGTGGCCACGGGGTAAAAAACCCGCTTTGCAGGTCCAAAGTAGCGGCACAGGGGCTCAGCGAGGCAGCGGCGGTAGTAGTCACTCAGTGCGGAGCATCGGCGGTGTGGCAGTTCTTTGCTAAGACACCGGAGGAGCCGAATATGGGTATATGTAGAATCTGTGGGCAGAAAGTGAAGCGTGGCAAGGAGGCTAATGTTGGCACCACGGCCCTGCATCAATACATGCAGTGTCACCATCTAGTGGCCTGGGAGAAACGTGGCTCAGATGTGGTGGTCCATCCTGCCTCCGCAGCAGCAGCAGTGGCAAGTGGCACGCATGCCATTGCAGCCAGTCAAGGCTCCACCACCTCTGCAGAAGGGAGCTGTTTCTCTTTGACATCATCTCCCGGTCCAGATGCTCCTGCTCCTCGCTACTCATGGCACCAGCAGTCATTCAGCGAGGCGATTGCAAAGAGACAACAGTATGCGTCCAACCATCCTAAGGTGCAGCAGCTGACCGTGCTCCTGTCCAAGTTGTTGGTACTGCAGTCCCTCCCTTTCCAAATGGTGGACTCTGCACCATTCAGAGAACTAATGGCTCTTGCCGAGCCGAGATGGAGAGTTCCAAGCCGTAATTTCTTTTCCAAAAAATGCAGTACCAGCACTTCATAAATATGTAGAACAGAAAGTGGGCCAGTCCTTCAGCTTATCGGTTTGTTCCAAGGTGCACAGCAGCGCAGACGTCTGGAGCTGTAACTACGGTCAGGGCCAGTACATGTCCTTTACGGCCCATTGGGTGAATGTGCTTCCTGCCCAGGCACACCAACAACTTGGACAGGTGACGCCGCTTTCTCCTCAATGTTGTCAAACTGCGGCTCCTGCGCCAATGTCCGCCTCCTCCTCCTCCACCAACACCACCATCTCAGCCTCCACAAGTACTGCTCCATCATGCCACATGTGTAGGGCACAGCGGTGTCACACAGTTCTACACCTGGCTTGCCTCAGCGAACGAAGTCACACAGGGGAGGAACTGCTCCGCATCATGCAGCAAGAAATCGATGTGTGGCTTTCTCCGCGCCAACTGCAAAGCGGAACCATGGTGACGGACAATAGGAGGAACATGGTGTCCGTGCTGCGCCGAGGAGGGATGGTCCATGCGCCATGCAGGGCGCATGTGTTCAATCTGGTTGTGAAAAGGTTCCTGAAGTCTTCCACAGATCTTCAGAAGATTCTGAAAATGGCCAGGAATCTGTGCATGCACTTCATCCATTCTTACAAAGCCAGGAACACCCTCCTCGAATTGCAGCGGCAGAACGGCCTCCCCCAACATAGGCTGATATGCGATGTTTCCACCCGTTGGAATTCCAGCCTGCACATGTTAGACCGACGGTATGAACAGAGAAAGGCCATTAACGATTTTTTGATGATCCAGGCGGACAGAAGTCCTCCCCTGTGTACCTTTGATGTCAGCCAGTGGCAGCTAATGTGTGACACCTGCCGTTTGTTGAGGCCATTCGAGGAGGCAACGTTATTTGTCAGTCACCAGGACTACGGGATGAATAATGTCATTCCACTGCTTCATGTCCTGGAACAGATGTTGAAAAATCTGTCTGGGCAGGGGACTGGAGACGTGGCGACTACATTTCGCGGCCACATGAGTCCGGTGGGGACTGAAATGGAGGAGGAGGAGGAGTAGGACATTGGAGCAGAAGCATTGTCTGGTGAAATGAGTGGATTTTCTACCCAGGTGACAAGAGAGGAGGAGCAGGAGCAGCTGGAGGAGGTAGAAGGAGATGAGGAAGACGAGGCAGATGACCTGCAAGCACCGTGGCAGTATACAGTGGAGATGGTGGCAGGGAGCCCCTCGGAGTCACTTGTGCAGATGGCCCGCAGCATGCTGATTTGCCTGGCTAGTGACAGCCGAATAGTCAGCATCCGGCAGAGGGATGACTTCTGGCTCTCCACCCTATTGGACCCTCGCTACAGGTTCAAAATGGGAGCCTTTTTCCCAGCTAGTGAGAGGGAGGACAATCTCAAATACTATAGGGAAATCCTCTGTAGTCAGTTGGCCGCTGCCTATGTGCGACATCGTCTCTCCTCTGACAGGTCTGACCGGGGGGTTCCTCAGCGCTCACGTACTACTGCCGCGGCTGCTGGGGGAAGGTGGGGGGGGTAGGAGCAGTACCAGCTCCATCAGCAGCAACCTAAGTCTGGAGTCACTGATGAGCAGCTTCCTTCACCCGCCTAGTGAGGAGGGTAGTCGCCAGCAGCAGCAGCAGGACCTGGAGCAGTCCCTGAACCAACAGGTGGTGGCCTACTTGGACAGCACTTTGCCACCCCAGTTAGAAGATCCGCTGGACTACTGGGCAGCCAAACTGGATGTGTGGCCGCAACTTGCCGAGTTTGCAGTGGAGAAGCTGTCCTGCCCGGCCAGTAGTGTAGCATCAGAGTGGGTGTTCAGTGCAGCGGGGGCCATCGTTACCCCAAGGAGAACTCGCTTGTCCACGGGAAATGTGGAACAACTGACCTTTGTCAAGATGAATCAGGCGTGGATCGGCCAGGATTTCCACGCACCAATGCCTTAGGCGTCAGACTACATCAGCCATGATGCCTCACCTAAACTGTGAGAAATGAGTCTGGGTGCAAACTACCTGCCTCAGCCACTATTCTGATGCTGCCACCCGCCTGATGCCACGCATCTGTTGACAGTTTCTCCATCTGCCACCAACCATCTTTACCAGGGACTGGTATTGCCACCCACCTCCACACTCTGTCATTGTGCCCCTTTATGACCTCATGCTGCTGTTGCTGGTGCCGTGATATCCACACTGTGTCATTGTGCCAATCTCTGACCTCATGCTGTTGCTCCTGCCGCCGTCACCTCCACTCTCTGTTATTGTGCCACTCTGTGGCCTACTCCAGTTTTTGCCACCTCCAGAATGTCATTGTGCCACTGTCTGACCTCAGGCTGCTGCCGTGACCTCCACACTGTGTCATTGTGCCACTCTGTGGCCTACTCCTGTTTTTGCCACCTCCAGAATGTCATTGTGCCACTCTCTGACCTCATGCTGCTGCTGCTGTCACCTCCAGTCTCTGTCATTGTTCCACTCTGTGGCCTTCTCCTTTTTTATTGTAGAGTGCCTACATGGAAATATACTGTTACAGTTTCAAATCTCTGTCTGAGATTCCATTGAAAAATTCCATCAAAAATGAATAAAAAATAGCGCAGTATGCACCAATATTTTTTCTGTTGAAATGACAGACATGACGGCGCATCAGTGTCCGTCATATAACAGATCCGGCACTGTCTCTGTGACAGAGGCTCTGAATAGAAGCTCTGACCTGGAGGTGAACCTAGCATTCCAATCATAAACCATCCAACACAGTTAGGCTATGTTCACACAGGTTAAATTGGGGCGCATTTCGCTGTGTATTTCGCGGCATACTGCGCTCAAATACGAGTGAAATGCGCCCCAGTCATTACGGTAATCCACAGTTCTCATAGAGAACTATGGATTACACCTCCTCTTCCCACTCGTACAATACGATGCGCGGGGAGATGTGACATGTCAATTACTAGTGGCGAATACGCGCTGCTAGTAATGAATGTCTATGGGGCCGGCGGGCTGCCGGCCCCCCACCCTGCGGGAGTATGCACCGATCGGCGCAAGCTCCCAAAGTCCCGGCATAAATGCGGGGCTTACTTGCCGTGAGAGCTTAGCCTAAGGGTATATTCACACGGTGTACTGCAGACATGTAGCGGCACATACTGTGCGTGTCACTATATGCCCGCAATACCCCGGTTGCTTCAGAAGTACGCGCTAGCCAGCGCATACATTTGGAGCCCTCCCACTGACATGTCACTTCTTTCTCCTGGTGTGAAATATACACCAGGGAAAACTGCAGGTACTTATAGCTCTCAATGAGAGCAATGACTTACTGTATTTGCGGGGTATACTTTGTGCATGTTGCAGCGCAATTACATGCCGAAATACATACCCTTCAGTAAGACAGAAAACAGTACAATACAGTAAATAGTAGAACAGCGGTTTTGCTTAATCCCTTGTATAAATGAGTTATTACAATTGTACCTATAATTGTACAATTCTTTCTAGTTGTTGCAATGTTCAGTCTGGTAATATAATAATGAATGCACAATTGTATAGATTGTAAAGATTACACTGTAAGTAGAGACGGAAACCACATACCTTCGAGTCCAGACTCTCTCGTCCCTATACCAGAAAAGCTGCTTGCTGTTTGTAAAAGGTTTCTTTCAGAGGCAGTGCAAGATTTCAGCCTTTTGTACCTAGGTTCAGTATGCAATCTAACTCAGTTAACTATATAACTGCTACAATGAAGTAAGTCTCTTGAATCCACCCCTAGGCTTTTTTTTCTTTTTATGACACTGTATGGCTCAGTGCAGCATCTTATTGGCTCCCTACCTACAAAAGTCTAGGGACCTCCCATGTAAAGTGCAACAATAATACCTGTTCGCAGTCCAGCGTCCTCAGGCTATGATCACTGTAGCTTTTAGTAATATATGCTGTATATGTTCCTAGCACATTGACCGACTGCTTCCATAGTCTCCTTATAACCCAGCATATGACAAAAGAGTGTTCTGTTAGCTTACTGTATTGAGTGCAGCCTATACCAGAGCTTCTACAGGTGTCATTCTATCAAATACTTCTCCTCTCCTCCTCCTCACAGAGATAGTACTGTGGCTAACCTTTACAAGCTGCTCAGGTCATTTAATTCTATGCATGCCGGAACTCATGGATTGTCCTGGATACTCCTAGCAGGGGCGTAACTACCGGGGTAGCAGGGGTAGCAGTTGCTACGGGGCCCCTGCGCTTAGGGGGGCCCCGGGGCAGCTGCTACCGCATCCGCTATCCCGGTAATGCCGCTCCTGTGCCCGCCGACTGTCAACTGACCTGTTCACTGCGGCGGGCGGGGAGCTGAGGGGCCCGGCGCATACTGCCTCTGAACGCCCGGGCCCGCTCCGGGTGTCGCTCCGCCCTGCTACTTCCCCTGCCGGCCCTCTGTGGTCACGTGGGCGCGCGCGGTGTTGTCACATCACCGCGCCGCCCGCGCTGAGCACAGAGACTGCAGAGAGACTGAAGCATAGTGCATCGGGGAAGCGTGGACCGAGGTGAGTAATATATTTCTTATTTTACCTGCTCCTAAACCGCCTGTATACCCCCTAGCCTGCCTGTTACAGAGCCCTGGCCTGCATGCCTATTACAGCCCCCTAGCCTGCCTGCCTATTACAGCCCCCTAGCCTTCCTGCCTATTACAGCCCCCTAGCCTCCCTGTATACCCCCTAAGCCTGCCGTATACCCCCTAAGCCTGCCGTATACCCCCAAAGCCTCCCTGTATACCCCCTAGCCTTCCTATGCACCCCCCTAGCCTTCCTATACACCCCCAAGCCTTCTTATACACCCCCTAAGCCTTCTTATACACCCCCTAAGCCTGCCTATACACCCCAGCCTGCCTGTATACCCCCCAGGCTGCCTTTATAGCCCCCTAAAGGCTGCCTATATAGCCCCCTAAAGGCTTCCTATATAGCTCTAAGTCTGCCTGCCTGAATAGCCCTATAGCTACCGTGAAGCCTGTCTGCCTATATAGCCCCTATAGCCCCCCCTGTCTACTTATTTCGGGCCCCTTTAGCTGCCTAAACCCTACCTATATGGCCTCTATAGCCCACCTTACCCCTGTCTACCTGTATGGCTCCCTATAGCTACCTAAACCCTGCCTGCCTATATGGGCACTCTATTGGCTACCTAAACCTTGGCTATTTGGGGCCCCATATATCCTATTTAAACCTGCCTGCCTAAATGGACCCCATATAGCCAGGGGGAAAGGTGCTGGAAAAGTCAGGATTCTAAGATATTTATGTCTAAATCGGCAGGGACAAGTGGTCGGGAGATGTCATCATGATGGCGGACTGGACCGAATGCAGAACAAAAGGGAAAGTCAACGACTGGTCAGAGAGACGTCACCTGTGAGCCACAAGATGTAACTACATTGTAATCACTTATATGTCTACAGAGCCTTTGTACACTGGTGTCTACCACTATATGGTCACTGTATGGTGGTTAGATACAGTCTGCAGAGCCTGTGTACACTGGTATATACCACTATATGGTCACTATATGTCGGTAATATTGGTCTTTGTGTACTGTTCAGTAATAGTGTAGGGGTATTATTTAGTCACTATGTGGTGGTAATTTGTGGTCATGTTCTGGTGTTATAACCAGGTCCATATGTAGTAGTGTTATTGCTAATGTTGGTTTTGGTATAGTGGATTTGTTTGGTAGCAGTATGATAGTGAGATATAGAGTGAGGGATTTGCCCCTTGTATTATCTACATTATCTAACAGCATGTCCTGGTACATGGTCGTGGTCAGGGAGGTGGGGGGGGGAGTTTGCTTTGGGGCCCTGGCTTCTCTAGTTATGCCCCTGACTCCTAGTAAAATTGGAGTCCTTCTGGACTCCCAGAATACTTGGTAAATCTCCCAGGCAGGTCCAATGATGCAGGCTCAGAATATGTGCCTGAACCATCCGCATCGTTATTCGACTGTAATGTACACCGGCTTCTGATGCAGGGCCAGAATGACCTTGCTCTGATCCTAGCATATAACCCTCTAGATGCTGCAGTCAATATCAAGAGCAGCCTTTAGATGGTTGACGGAGGGGGCTCTTCTGTCACATATCAGCACCCCTGCATACAGTTTTAGGGAGCTGATAGTTGCCATGGTAACCTGAGGCCAAGTAAAGGTCTCTGAGACTGTACTGTACAAAAGTCTACTGCTGCCTACCCGAAGGCAGAGCCTAAGTTGGGGTTCTCACAGCGTATTGAGCCCCGTAAATTTGCAGCCCGAGTACGCGTTGGTCGGACTGTAGAAATTACACACTTGCAAGCGCATAATTTTAATATAGTAAACGCCCTCCAATAGTCCGAGGCACATCTGTGCCTCCTATACTTAAGTAGCTGCCGGCACGTATACACCTGCAAAGAAGTGACAGTGTTTGGGCCATATTTCTCCACATATTTAGGCAAAATTATACCTGAAATATGTACTGAAATACGGCCCAAAAGATGCCATGTGAAAACCCTCTAATAGGCTGCCGGTCATATGCATAGTATATAGCAATACAGTAATGCAGGTACAAAAAGAAAGTAAGAACAAAGGTAAAAAAGTGTTTGAACATATCAAAAAATCTAAATTAATAACATATAAAAGCCCTATTTCTCCAACTAAACCCTTTCATTTTATAAAAAAGTACACAGAATAGGTTTTGCTATGTCCACAATGTTCCAATATATTAAATTATCATGTTCTCTAATTTGTATAGTAAATGCTGCAAAAAAAAAAAACATGCCAGAGTTTTATTTTTATGCAAAAAACACAGTGGTGCCGTTAGTTATATAGTACTGTGGAATAGGTTTTGCTATGTCCTCAATGTTCCAATATATTAAATTATCATGTTCTCTAATTTGTATAGTAAATGCTGCAAAAAAAAAAAACAGACGAAAAAAAAACATACCCGCCAACTTTCCCAAAACCTCCAAGAGAGTTCTGGAAAAGGAAGAGTCTTTTGCCGAAGAGTTAGTAAGGTTAGGTGCACACTGCGTTTGACCATCCATCAAAATGTGCGCTGTTTGGAGCATACGTTTGATATCCGTTTTTTTTTTTTCTATTTTTTTTCCCCCAGCTTTTCTATAGGCTGTCACCTGTTTTTCCCTGCAATTTCATTGGTTAGCTTTGTTTAAATATTTTATGACAGATACAAATGTATACGTTTGCAACATCAGCACAAACACTAGGATTAGAGATGGGCGAATTTCTCAAAAATTCGGTTCGCTCACTTCGCCGAATTTCCCGACAAAAATAACTTCGGTCCGAATTACTTCGGGACGAATCACGTTAAAAAACAGCTATTTCCAGGCTACACAGAGCCTGCAGGGTGCTGTAGAACGTTGTGCCATGCTTAAATATGCAGAGGGAGCTTGGTTTGGTCTTCATTCAATGTTGTGTTTTAGTATGACACGCACATGACTGCCGCCGCTCTTAGAATTGCTTCACTATAAAATTCCCTGGGCACTTAAGAGGGCAAAACTGACCAAAACACTGAAGGGGGAATGTAGCCTGATAAAGTCATGGCAGCGACAGCTGGAAAAAAACAAGCTGAGGGCTCAGGTGGCAACATCAGTGACAGAGTGTGGAGGTGACGGCGGCAGCCACAGCAGCATGAGGTCAGAGAGTGGCACAATGACATTCTGGAGGTGGAAAAAACAGGAGTAGGCCAAAGAGTGGCACAATGACACAGTGTGGAGTTGACGGCATGAACAGCAGCAGCAGCATGAGGTCAGACAGTGGCACAATGACATTCTGGAGGTGGCAAAAACAGGAGAAGGCCACAGAGCGGCACAAGGACACAGTGTGGAGTTGACGGCATCAACAGCAGCAGCAGCATGAGGTCAGACAGTGGCACATTGACATCCTGGAGGTGGAAAAACAGTATTAGGCCACAGAGTGGCACAATGACAGAGAGTGGAGCTGACGGTGGCAGCAGCATGAGGTCAGACAGTGGCACCATGAAATTCTGGAGGTGGCAAAAACTGGAGTAGGCCACAGAGTGGCACAATGACAGAGAGTGGAGGTGACGGCGGCAGGAGCAACACCATGAGGTCAGAGAGTGGCAAAATGAAATTCTGGCGGTGGCAAAAATTGGAGTAGGCCACAGACTGGCACTATGACAGAGAGTGGAGGTGACGGCGGCAGCAGCATGAGGTCAGAGAGTGGCACAATGACATTCTGGAGGTGGCAAAAACAGTAGTATGCCACAGAGTGGCACTATGACAGAGAATGGAGGTAACGGCGGCAGCAGGATGAAGTCAGACAGTGGCTCAATGACATTCTGGAGGTGGCAAAAACTGGAGTAGGCCACAGAGTGGCACAATGACACAGTGTGGAGGTAACGGCAGCAGCAGCAGCATGAGGTCAGACAGTGGCACAATGACATTCTGGAGGTGGAAAAAACTGGAGTAGGCCACAGAGTGGCACAATGACAGAGAGTGGAGGTGACGGCGGCAGCAGCATGAGGTCAGAGAGTGGCACAATGACATTCTGGAGGTGGCAAAAACAGTAGTAGGCCACAGAGTGGCACTATGAATGAGAGTGGAGGTGACGGCGGCAGCAGTATGAGGTCAGACAGTGGCACAATGACATTCTGGAGGTGGCAAAAACAGGAGTAGGCCACAGAGTGGCACAATGACAGAGTGGAGGTGACGGTGGAAGCAGCATGAGGTCAGAGAGTGGCACAATGACATTCTGGAGGTGGCAAAAACAGTAGTAGGCCACAGAGTGGCACTATGACAGAGAGTGGAGGTGACGGTGGCAGCAGCATGAGGTCAGACAGTGGCACAAGGACATTCTGGAGGTGGCAAAAACAGGAGTAGGCCACAGAGTTGCACAATGACAGAGAGTGGAGGTGACGGCGGCAGGAGCAACAGCATGAGGTTAGACAGTGGCACAATGACACAGTGTGGGGGGCACGGCACCAGCAACAGCAGCAGCAGCATGAGGTCATAAAGTGGCACAATGACAGAGTGTGGAATTGGGTGGCAATACCAGTCCCTGGTAAAGATGGTTGGTGGCAGATGGAGAAACTGTCAGCAGATGTGTGGCATCAGGCGGGTGGCGGCATCAGAATAGTGGCTGAGGCAGGTAGTTTGAACCCAGACTCCTTTCTCACAGTTTGGGTGAGGCGTCATGGCTGATGTAGTCTGACGCCTAAGGCATTGGTGTGTGGAAATCCTGGCCGATCCACACCTGATTCATCTTGACAAAGGTCAGCCGTTCCAAATTTCCCGTGGACAAGTGGGTTCTCCTTGGGGTAACGATGGCCCCCGCCGCACTGAGCACCCGCTCTGATGCCACACTACTGGCCGGGCAGGACAGCTTCTCCACTGCAAACTCGGCAAGTTGCGGCCACACATCCAGTTTGGTTGCCCAGTAGTCCAGCGGATCTTCTAACTGGGGTGGCAGAGTGCTGTCCAAGTAGGCCACCACCTGTTGGTTCAGGGTCTGCTAAAGGTCCTGCTGCTGCTGCTGGCGACCACCCTCCTCACTAGGCGGGTGAAGGAAGCTGCTCATCAGTGACTCCAGACTTAGGTTACTGCTGATGGAGCTGGTACTGCTCCTACCCCCCCCACCTTCCCCAGCAGCCGCGGCAGTAGTACTGAGCACTGAAGAACCCCCGGGTCAACCTGTCAGAGGAGGGACGCAGCCGCACATAGGCAGCGGCCACCTGCCTCCGGAGGATTTCCCTATAGTATTGGAGTATAGTGTCCTCCCTCTCAATAGCTGGGAACAAGGCTCCCATTTTGGACCGGTAGCTAGGTCCAATAGGGTGGAGAGCCAAAGTCATCCCTCTGCCGGATGCTGACTATTTGGCTGTCACTAGCCAGCAAATCAGCATGCGCAGGCCATCTGCACAAGTGACTCCGAGGATCCCTGCCTCCATCTCCACTGTATACTGCCACGGTGCTTGCGGGTCATCTGCCTCGTCTTCCTCATCTCCATCTACCTCTCCAGCTTCTCCTCCCTCCTCTTCTCTTTTTCATCTGGGAAAGAAAATCCACTCATTTCACCCGACACTGCTTCTGCTCCAATGGCCTCCTCCTCCTCCATTTCAGTCCCCACCGGACGCAGGTGGCCGCGATGTAGTCGCCATGGCTCCAGTCCCCTGCCCCGACAAGTTTTTCAGCCTCTGTTCCAGGACATAAGCAGTGGAATGATGTTATATTCATCCCGTAGTCCGGGCGACGACAAATAACTCGCCCCCCCAAATGGCCTCAACAAACAGCAGGTGTCATGCATAAGCTGCCACTGGCTAACATCAAAGTTACACAGGGGAGTACTCCTGTCTGCCTGGATCATCAAAAACTCGTTAATGGCCTTTCTCTGTTCATACAGTTGGTCCAACATGTGCAGGCTGGAATTCCAACGGGTGGAAACATCGCATATCAGAGTGTGTTGGGGGAGGCCATTCTGCCGTTGCAACTCGAGGAGGGTGTTCCTGGCTTTGTACGAATGGATGAAGTGCATGCACAGTTTCCTGGCCATTTTCAGAATCTTCTGAAGATCGGTGGAAGACTTCAGGAACCTTTTCACCTTCAGATTGAACACGTGCGCCATGCAGGGCGCATGGACCATCCCTCCTTGGTGCAGCGCGGACACCATGTTCCTCCCATTGTCCGTCACCATGGTTCCGATTTGCAGTTGGCGCGGAGAAAGCCACACATCGATTTCTTGCTGCATGACGCGGAGCAGTTCCTCCCCTGGTGTAGAAGCTAGGTGTAGAACTGCGTGACACCGCTGTGCCCTACACATGTGGTATGATGGAGCAGTACTTGTGGAGGCTGAGATGGGGGTGGTGGTGGAGAAAGAGGAGGCGGACATTGGCGCAGGAGCCGCAGTTTGACAACGTGGAGGAGAATGCGGCGTCTCCTGTCCAAGTTGTTGTTGTGCCTGGGCCCGGAAGCACATTTACCCAGTGGGGCCGTAAAGACATGTACTGGCCCTTACCGTAGTTACAGCTCCAGACGTCTGCGTTTGCCGTGCACCTTGGAACAAACCGATTAGCTCAAGGACTGGCCCACCTTTCCCTTTTTCTACATATTTATGAAGTGCTGGTACTGCCTTTTTGGAAAAGAAATTATGGCTTGGAACTCTCCATCTGGGCTCGGCACAAGCCCTTAGTTCTCTGAAGGTGCAGAGTCCTCCATTTGGAAAGGGAGGGACGGGCAGTACCAACAACTTGGACAGGAGCACAGCCCAGCTGCTGCACCTTAGGGTGGTTTGGACGCATATTGTTGTCTCTTTGCAATCGCCTCGCTTAACGACTCCTGGCGCCATGAGTAGCGAGGAGCAGGAGCATCTGGACCGGGAGATAATGTCAAAGAGAAACAGCTCCCTTCTGCAGAGGTGATGGAGACTTGACTGGCTGCAATGGCATGCGTGCCACTGGCCGCTGCTGCTGCTGTTGCTGTGGCGGCAGTATGGACCACCACATCTGAGCCACGTTTCTCCCAGGCCACCGGATGGTGACGCTGCATGTGTTGACGCAGGGCCGTGTCCCAAAACGTTGGGCTCTCTGGCCACGCTTCACTTTCTGCCCACAGATTCTACATATATCCTTATTCGGCTCCTCAAGTGTCTTAACAAAGAACTGCCACACCACCGACGCTCCGCACTGAGTGACTACTACCGCCGCTGCCTCACTGAGCCCCTGTGCCGCTACTTTCTTGGACCTGCGAAGCGGGTTTTTTTACCCGTGGCCGCTTGGCTCCCGACCTCACACTGCTGCAAACCCTGCTGACTCACGCCCCCACACCCACTTGCTGGCTGCGCCGCTGCCTGATGCGCAAGCTGACGCCCTCTTCTCCTGACGATGATGAAGCCCTTGCCTCACCCGGCTCCCAAGTGCGGTCGGCTACATCATCATCTATTTGTGTTTCATCGTCACTGGTGTCCTCATAACCGGTCTTGGTATGGGAGAGGCTGACCCTCACAACATGACTTTTTTATGCCACTCTCAACATCTATACTTTGCCGCCTACTGCAAGAAGCAGGGATATTTGGGCCCCCTTTCTTCGCTGCCAAGTAGCTGCTGACTGCCCTCCTCAAATTGTTCATCCTCGCTATATAGTGGGCTGAGCCCAGACCACATAGTAGATCTCTGGCTGAGGGAACCGCATGGGGCAGAGGCGGGTTGAGGACAGGTGAGGGCCGCTGACCCCTCCTTGGGGCCCTGCAGTTTAAAGGGTTTTGTCTGACGTTCCCACCAACTCTTGGGTTTGGGTTGTCAGATGTCATCTGTTGACCTATCAACCAATCAAGAACCCTTGGGGTTTCTAGTCAGCACACGGCCGCTAGATGACAGCGGCAGTTGTGGCCTCACCGAGTGACCCCCGTGCGATGTCCCCTTGCTGTTGGGTGCGACCTGGGCCTGGAATGTTGTGCCTCTGCCACTCGCAGGTGAAGAGCCTGCCACCTCTCTGTCTGACATACTGTTTGTTCTAAAAGTACAGACACTGTTTGATGAAGATATCTGTATATGATAAATACACACCCTGTAGTTGACTCCAAATGAAACCCCCTAAGAAACTTGGGTAACCCTTGATATAAATTGCGTCCACAAATGGGCAGGAAAAATTGACTTGTAGTGCCGTTTAAAAACTTCTGTGTATTTTACTGAATTTTAAAAGCACAAACAGGCTTAATTAACCTTCGGATATTAATTATGCTACAGAATTTCTTCTGTGGGTGAAAAACAAAGTTTCTTTTACTGAGTACAACCCGCAGAACAACGCTTAACCCCTGGATGTAAATGCGCCAAAAGAATTGAGCAAAAAAAAACTACGATCTTTGTATCGTTTTACAATTGCGTGTTTTCTACGATACACAAAAAGAGTTTAAAAATTGTATTAACCTTCGTTGTGAATTTTTGCTACAGGAAAAAAAAAGTCTTTTTTGGCGGTGAAATAAACGTTTTCTTTTAGTCACCACAGCAGGAGGCCAACGCTTAATTAACCCCTGGATGTAAATTGCGCAAAAGATAAGAGCAACCAAAAACCACGAGCTTTGTAGCGTGTTACAATTGCATCTTTTCTACGCTACACAACAAGAGTAAAACTTGTAATTAACCTTCGCTTGTGAATTATGCTATAGAAAAAATGTATTTTTTGGCGGTGAAATAAACGTTTTCTTTAGCACCACAGCAGCAGGACAACGCTTAAATAACCCCTGGATGTAAATTGCGCAAAAAGAATTGAGCAACCAAAACTACGAGCTTGAGCGTATTACAATGGGGTGTTTTCTACGCTACACAACAAGAGTAAAACTTGTAATTAACCTTCACTTGTGAATTATGCTACAGGAAAAATGTCTTTTTTGGCGGTGAAATAAACGTTTTTTTTTTTAGTCACCACAGCAGCAGGACAACGCTTAATTGAACCCTGGATGTAAATTGCGCAAAAGAATTGAGCAGCCAAAAAATGAAGTGGTATTTGTATTGTAAAAACGCTGTTTCTTAAATGAAAACAACAGGAACAGGCTTAGATCATCTTTGGCTATTCAATGTGCTGTGAGCAGATAGCATTAAAATGTATATGCAACTACATTGGACACACACTTGACTTCAGATCCAATACCCCACAAAATCAGAAATAGAACGTTAACAGATGCAGTCTCTGAGACAAGATGAGACACCCCCCAAAAATCGCTGTATAAAAATGAGTTCTTTAGTATCAGCTATCATAAGCAGCGGCAGCAGCACCTTCCCTAATCAGTACAGTGAGAGCGGTAGGAGCTCCCAGCGTCGCGCCCGGACTTATATAGTGCGGTGACGTCACAGAATCCCGCCGGCCTCTGATTGGCTTCATCTCTGCACATTTCATGTAGGTTATGCCCTTCTTCCTCCCAGAGTTCTTTGCCCCATGTAACACCATGCGCTCGCAGCCATTTTATCAAAAGCACACTTCGTTCACCCGAAGTACTCCAAACTTCGACTTCGTTCAGAACCGAAGTTTTCCTGAAATTCTAAATGAATTCCACTTCGTTAGAATCAATTCGCCCATCTCTAACTAGGATCCATTTTCCATCGACATACATTGTAAAAAATGTATACTGTAATGTATACTTTTTTTAAAACTTGAACTGCTTAGTGCATACCTGTTTATTATTGCAGTACGTTTAAATTTTAAACATACTACAGTACATATATACAGTACATTGTAGCTATACTTATTTTGTGTATAGACTACATATATATTATGAACCCCTTACCGCTACAGCTAATTTTGGCCTTCCTGACAGAGCCCCATTTTTTAAATCTGACATGTGTCACTTTATGTGAGAATAACTTTTTGACACTTTTACCTATCCATGTGATTCAGAGACTGTTTTCTTGTGATACATTGTGCTTTAAGTTACTAAGAAATTTTGGTCCAAACAATCCTTATTTATTTGTAAAAAATCTTGTGAAAAATTTGCCATTTTCAAACTTCAAAAATTTCTGCATGTTATTCCACTCAAAATAGTTTATAACTAGCTTCTACCGTGTACTGTAGGTTGGCATCAATTGTCTTTTAATCTTTTTCATGACATTAGGGTGCTTAAAAATATAGTAGTCCTTTTTCACATTTTCAAGAAAATTTACGATATACATATTTTTTAGGGACCAGTCCAGTTCTCATGTTCCCCATAGGTGGTTTTTATCAGTGATCCTCAGAACACTGCTACAATAGAGATCAGTACAGAGCAGAACTGCTCTAAACTGGTCTCTATGGCAACTGTCAGTCACCATGCCTGGCAAAGTCCACAATGCATTGCGGGGCATGGTGACATCAGAGACAGCCTAGATGCTTTAGTAAAGCCTCTGGGCTGTCAGGTACGGGGACAGCAGTGGCCAAAATCTTGGCCCTTTGAAAAGCAGTGAGGGAGGTATTGTAGAGGGTGATGAGGAGAAAGCAAACCTATTAAACAATTTTTTTCTCCACCATATTTACTGAAGAAAGTGACCTTTCTGCTGATGAGCAGAGGGATGAGGTAAACTCCACCTAAAATGCTTTTTGTCTAATCCAAGAAGAAGTGCAGCTCCGCTTTAAGAAAAATAAAATCGACAAATCACCAGGTTTTGATAGTATACATCCCCGTATCGTAACGGAATTAAGTAATGTGATAGACAGGCCCCTATTCTGAATATTTATGGACTATATAATAATGGAGTATGTCCCAAAGGATTGGCGCATAGCAAATGTGGTGTCAATCTTCAAAAAGGGGTCAAAAAGTGATCCTGCAAACTATAGGCCATTAAATGTCATATATCTAGATTTTTCTGAAACATTTGATACTATGCCACATAAAAGGTTGGTAAGTAAAATGCTTGGACTGGAGTAAAATGTTCCCAAGTGGGTAAGTAACTGGCTCAGTGATAGAAAACAAAGGGTGGTGATAAATGATACATACTCATACTGAATCCCTGTTGCTAGTGGGGTACCACAGGGGTATGTATCGGCCCTATTATCTTTAATACATTCATAAATGTCCTTACACATGGATTGCACAGTAGAATATCAATCTCTGCAGAAGATACTAAGCTCAGTAAAGCAGGGCTGAGACGACGGGTAGGCAGAAGTAGGCGACCGCCCTAGGCGGTCGCCTACTGCTGCCTAAGTCTGCCTCTCGGTAAGAGAGCACAAAGTAGGAATCCTACCTTTCTGATGTCAGTTGCTTGAAGGGGGAGAATGTGTTTCTTCAAAGCTGTACTACCCTGCTCCTCCTCCCCTGCACAATATCAGTGCAGACCAACACACAGGAGAGGAGGGGGTGGGTCAGCAACTTGCTGGATGTTGCTCTGTGCTGGTCAACAGAGCATGAAAATGACGTTTCTCCTCCTTTCTCTTCTTCTCCTCAGATGTTCCCCTACTCCTCTCCAAGTTTGTACTACTTGTTGTTCCTGGCTCTCCACTCCCCCAGACTTTTTGGTGTACACCCTTGGCACTGGCAGTGTTATCCTGGAATGTTACATGAGACAGGCAAGCCACATATGTGTGTGTATGTATTTATGTATTGTACATTATAATGTACATTATATTGTACATTATTGTACATATGTGTATATATATATATATATATATATATATATATATATATATATTACATACCCAATGTGTATCACATGACCAATATAATGCTTTGTATAATATTCCCACTGTGTATCACATATGACACATATGATATATCCACACGACCAGTGTAACACAATATAACTATGTTAAAATGATCCTACCCTTAAAATTATAGACTGTTCATGTCTTTATCAGTGAGCAAAATCAGCAGGGGATATATATAGAGAAAGGCTCTCAGGAGCCGAAACGTTGCTCTTTGGACATGTTGGAATTAAATAACTTTTTCATCTTTTTTCACCATAATTGGAGTGCTGCGATTTTCCTTAAACATACTGTATATACAGTAATTAAATAATTATTTCCTTCACTATATATATATTATATAAATTTATTTGCATCTTGCAGTGAGAAATAAGCATTTGATCCCTATGGAAAACAAGACTTTATACTTTGTGGCAAAACCCTTGTTGGCAAGCACAGCAGTCAGACATTTTTTGTAGTTGATGATGAGGTTTGTGCACAAGTCAGGAGGAATGTTGGTCCATTCCTCTTTGCAGATCATCTCTAAATCATTAAGATTTTGAGGCTGTCGCTTGGCAACTCGGAGCTTCAACTCCCTCCATACGTTTTCCATGGGATTAAAGTCTGGAGACTGGCAATGACCTTAATGTGCTTCTTTTTGAGCCACTCCTTTGTTGACTTGGCTGTATGTTTTCGACCATTGTCTTGCTGGAAGACCCAGCCACGACCCATGTTTAATGTTCTGGCGGAGGGAAGGAGGTTGTCACTCAGGATTTTACGGTACATGGTTCCATCCATTCTCCCATTGATTCAGTGAAGTAGTCCTGTGCCCTTAGCAGAAAAACACTCCCAAAACATAATGTTTCCACCTCCATGCTTGACAGTGGGGATGGTGGTCTTTGGGTCATAGGCAGCATTTCTCTTCCTCCAAACTCGGCGAGTTGAGTTAATGCCAAAGAGCTCAGTTTTTGTCTCAACTGACCGCAGGACCTTCTCCCAATCACTCACATTGGCAAACTTCAGATGGGCCTGCACATATGCCTTCTTGAGCAGGGAGACCTTGCGGGCACTGTGGGATTTTAAACCATTACAGCGTAATGTGTTACCAATGATTTTCTTGGTGACTGTGGTCCCAGCTGCCTTGAGATCATTAACAAGTTCCCCCGTGTAGTTTTAGGTTGATCTCTCACCTTCCTCATGATCAATGATACCCCACGAGGTGAGATTTTGCATGGTTTTGTAGACCATTCCCGCTTTGTGCAGGTCCCTGACATCCTTAGAATGCTCTTTGGTCTTGCCCATGTTGTAGAGGTTAGAGTCTGACTGATTAATTGAGTCTGTGGACAGGAGTCTTTTATAAAGGTGACTATTAGTGTAATGTTGTACCTTGTTAGTCATAGAAAGTAGAGATTAGCGAGCACTAAAAAATTCAAATTTCTAAAAATTTGAACCGAACGCCGAACCCCATTAAAATCAATGGGAGATGATGTTCAGGTTTATTTTTATACTAACACAGGTGAGGATAAGCCACAATTACCTTCCATAAGAGTAAACTGGATACATGGAACAACTTAGTGAAGACAATTTGGCTCTAAGAGTCACAGAAAAAAATTCACAGGCTAAAATAATTCATTCCTTTCAATGGCTAACTGAAAAGATGAGGACTGCATAGCTATATGAGGTGCAGCACTAGCAGCTGCTATGGAGTCCCTTTCATACATAAGAAGACAACGGTATTGGAAATGACATATGGTAACTGGCAGGAGCCCCCTATCACTTTTTTCACCAGGGTCCACAAACATGTCATATACTGTATGTGGTGGAAGCAAGAACATCCCAACGGGGAACATGGAGGTTCAGCTGGCAGGGCTGTAGTTATAGGGGGTGCCTACTCATGCTGCTGCCAACTGACCGCTGTCTTACTGGAACACCCTGTGGTTTCCTAATGCTGTTTCCACCCTCCACCACTCTATGACGTTGCCACTATGTTTGGTTTTCCCCTTCTTTTCATCTGTCAGAAGGAATGAAAAGGATCAGGTTTGTCTGATGATTAGCTAGCCAAAAGCAGGAGTGGATACAGAACACAGAAGACATGCAAATATCCCATTTACAGGTCATCTCTGTTTTGGATCAACTCCTGTTTGTTTTTGGCTTTAGCAATACTGATGGATTATTGACCGATTGAAAGCGGACACTGACGGATGAAAGGAAGGGCAAAATGATCAGTGATGTCAATGCAAAATTACTGTTGACACCCTCTTCACTGTTTCAGGGGGCCTCTACATGTATCAGGGTTTAACAGAACAGGTTCTGTCATATTCTGCGGAACCATCTGGTGACGGTGTAAAGCTCTGGCCTCGCGGAGTGACCCCTGCTGTGACGTCCCCTTACTGTGCTGCGACCTGTGCCGGCTCCAGGAACCCACTATTGTGTTCTTTGATGCTATTGCAGGATCTTAGCTCTCAGCTCGGTTCTTTCCAGCTGGCGCTGACATGACTTTGTCAGGCTGCGTTTTCACTTCAGTTATTTAGTCAGTTTTGCCCCCGTAAGTGTCCAGAGAAGGGTGAAGCGAATCTAAGAGTGGCGGCTGTTATGTGTGCGTCATACTAAAACACAGCATCGTATGAAGACCAAACCACGCTCCCTATGCATATTTGAGCATTACACAACATTCTACAACACCCTACAGGCTCTCTGTAGCCAGGAAATAGCTGTTTTTAACGTGATTCGCCGCAAATAAATTTGGGTCGAAACGTTTTTTGTCCGAAAATTCGGCGAACTCTGCGAATCGAATTATTGAGAAATTCACCCATCTCTAACAAGCATCTCTCTGCTGCAGTACTATATTGCATCTGTGCTAAACAAACCCGTTTTTGAGCTACTCTGGGGTGAAAGACCTTCACAAGTATGTGTTCCTGAACCAACATTTTTTATTTTGTTTGTTTTAGTTTGTGGTGTATTCTCCCTAAAATCCAGGGTGTGTGTGTATTTCTGCCCCATACATGTCTGAATTCCATCTGGTTATTTCTGTAGGGTATTTTATACCGAAGGGTTAATTTATCCTCTAGTTTGAGGGGTAATTTTGAGTCAAATATAGAATGTGTATTTATCATATACAGACATCGTCATAAACAGAGTCTGTTGTATTGTAAATTTTTGATCAAACAGTAAGTCAGATAAAGAGGTGGCAGGTCCTTCACACGCTAGTGGCAGTGACACAAATGTTCCTGGAGCAGGCACAGGTCACAGAAAATTAAGGGGACGTCGCAGAAGGGGTGACTTGGTGAGGCCAGAGCTACCGTTGTCATCTAGAGGCCGTGTGTTGATCACCAAGCCAACGGTTCTTGATTGGTTGACTAGGTCATACACTTTCTTTCAGATGACATCTGACAACCCCAGCCAAGAGTCGGCGGCTTCGTCAGACACAACCCTTAGTTGGCATGGCCCATGAGCAGGTCAGGGGCCCTCACTAGTGACGAAAGATTGTGTCAATTATTGTTATCGTGTTGATAGTCAATATCGGACATTATCATGTCTATAGCCGAAAGTGCATAACTAGTGTTGAGCGATTACGTTGGCCATCGACATCGGTCGATGGTCGATAGTCGACCATCATCGACAAGATAGTCGATAGTCGATAGTAGATTATGAGCGATGACCATTAAAGTCTATGGGAGAGCAACAACACCTTCATTCTTACACCCAAACAGGGCTGGAGAAGCTGGAATTAACATCCACAACAGTCAAACAGATACGTGCTACATCTTAGCCAACACACTTAGGTTATAAAAGCCACAGAAAAAAAAATAAAAATCACACACCATTCACTATCCCTGTCTTTTACCACAGCATGACCCTTAAACCTGCATCACCCACAAATTAAAAAGTGCAAGAAGGCCCCAGATTTAAAAGTGCCGGAAAAAGGAGTCTTTCAACCACCATTTTAGTTGAACTGGACATTGACTATACATGTCCTGGGCCACAGCATGAGCCCCAAACCTGCATGACCCCCAGATTCAAAAGTGCCGGGAAAAGGAGTCTTTCAACCACCATTGACTATACCTGTCCTGGAACACAGCATGAGCCCCAAACCTGCATGACCCCCAGATTTAAAAAGTGCCGCAAAAAGGAGTCTTTCAACCACCATTTTAGTTGAACTGGACATTGACTATATCTGTCCGTACCCCAATGACCCTTAAAAACCCGTCTGACCCCACAGATTTAAAAATGTCGGAAAAGGAGTTTCAACCACCATTTTAGTTAACGACATTTACTATCCTGTCCGGACCCAAATGACCATTACACCTATGACCCCCAAATTAAAAAATGCTGGGAAAAGGAGTCTTTGAACCACCATTTTTTGTTGAACTGACTTAACTATACTGTCCTGTACCCAGAAGACCATTAAAACCCGTCTCCCACAGATTAAAAAGGGCCCGGGAAAAAGAGGCTTTTTAACCACCATTTTTTGTTTTACTGAATATACTGTCCCGTCCGGTAGCCCCCTTGCCCCCCCGTATGAGTTGGACCAATTGACTTTACTTTGGGAAAAACAGGGGTTAACGCTCCTGTTCCACCCAGGTGCCCTTTCCTTGGCATTCTTTTTTTTCTTTTTACCAAAGGCTGGGGGAAATTGTCTTGTACTTTTTCTCTGTCCCTGCTCCATACTCCATGTCCCCTGAATAACCTACTCGGCAAGTTTTTTCCCGACCCCCCTTGTACAATTAAGGGGAATTTTTTTTAAAACCCGCTTTTTTTTTTTACAGCAAGTTTTTTTGAGTTTTTAAATTTAAAAAACACATTTTTAAAATAGGGGGAATCCACCAGTCTTTGTTTCTCTTTTTTAATTGTATTTTAAAGGGTTTCTCAAAACAGGTTATAGCTAAGTTAAAGATCTTGCAAAAAAAAATAATTTTTTCAAAATGTGTCCCAT
>JAODAL010018298.1:0-75146 GCA_025379985.1 Phyllomedusa bahiana
CCTATAAGAACATTTATTGCGGGATCAGGGTTTGGGAAAATAAAACCCCCTATTCTGATTTTTTAGTTGTTTAATAATAATTTTCTATAAACTAAGGGGATTTTTTATTTGAATTAAAAAAAAGTTTTAAAAAATTTTAAAAGGGGGTTATTTTTCTCCACAAGTAACCCCTCCATCATACCACATGTGAGGGCACACGGGGGTCCCCCGCGTTCTAAAACCCAAGGGGTTGCCTCGGGGGAACAAAAAAGCTGAAAAATCTGTCTGGGGGAGGGGGGCTGGAGTGTTGGGGAATACATCTCGGGGGCCGGGGCCCATGAGTCCCCGGGGGGGACTGAAATTTGGGGGGAGGAGGAGGGGGAGGAAGGGACATTGGGACAGGAAAACATTGGGCTGGGGAAATGAGTGGATTTTCTACCCAGGTGACAAGGAGGAGGGCAGGAGCGGGGTGGGGGAGGTGGATTTAGAGAGGGAAACGAGGGGGAGATGACCCCCCCAACACCGTGGCATATACAGTGGGGAAAAGGAAAGGGGGGAGCCCCTTCCCGGGGTTTTCCCCTGTGCAGATGTCCCGCAGCATGCTATATTTTGGCCCCTTTCCCAGTGACAGCCGAATAAATCAAACATCCGGGAAGGGAATGACTTTTTTGGCTCTCCCCCCCCCATTTTGGACCCCCCGCAACCCGGTCCAAAAAAGGGAGCCTTTTTTTCCCCCTTTGAGAGGGGAAAACAAACTCAAATACTATTGGGGAAAACCTCCGGAAATCAGTTGGGGGCCCTTGGGCCCCATGTGCGGCATCGTCCCCCCCCCTGCAGGTCTTACCGGGGGGTTCCTCAGCCTCACCGTTAAATACGGGCCGGGGGCTGCGGGGGGAAATTTGGGGGGGGGGGAGCCGTACCACTCCATCAGCATAACCTAAGCTGGAGTTTACTAATGAGCAGCTTCCTTCCAAAACCCCCCCTATGAGGAGGGCAGTCACCCGCGCCCCAGCAGCAGCAGGGCCTTTGGGCATTCCCCCGAACCCAAAAGGTTGGGCCTACTTGGGCAGCCCTCTGCCACCCCAGTTAAAGATCCCCTGGAAAACTGGCAGCCCCACTGGATGTGTGGGCCCGCAACGGCCGAGTTTGCAGTGGAAAAAGCTGTCCGCCGGGGGAAATAGTGGGCATCAGAGCGGGTTTTCATTCCCGGGGGGGGCCATCCCTTTTCCCCAAAAGGAGAACCCGCCCTTTCCACGGGAAATGTTTTAAAGACTGACCTTTTTCAAATGGGAATTTAGGCTGGGGTTTGGGCCCGGATTTCCACACACCCAAAAGCCCTTTAGGCGCATTTTGGGGGGAAAAACCTGCCCAGCCACTTCTGATGCCGCCCCCCCGCCCGATGCCACACATCTGCTGATAGTTTTTTCCATCTGGGCCCACCACCGCTTTAACCCCGGGGCTGGGATTGCCCCCCACCTCAAAACCCCTGTATTGTGCCACTCTATGGCTCATGCTGCCCCTGGCCTTTTTTCCCGTTTTCGTTTACATCCACACTGTTCATTGTGCCACTCTGGGGGCCCCGGTACTGTTTTGGGCCCCCTCCAAATGTCATTTTGCCAAATCTCCCGACCCATGCTGTTGGGTCCTGTCATCACCTCCACTCTCTGCCTTGTGCCACTGGGCCCGAAACCCCATGCTGCTGCCGCCCTGACCCCCGCTCTCCCGTCATTGTGCCGCTCTTGGCCTAATACTATTTTTCCACCGCAAAGTCAATTGGGGCCACTCCTGACCTCATGCTGGGTGCGTGACCCTGTCGTGCCCCCCACTACTGGGTCATTGTGCCCCCTTTCTGACCTCATTCCCGCTGCCGTGGCTGCTGGCCGTGCCCCCACACTTGGGGCATTGTGGCCCCTGTCTGACCCTTTTGCTGCTGCGTTGCCCTGCCGTGCCCTCCACACTGTTTCATTGTAACCCCTCTTTGCCTACTTTCCTTTTTTTTCCACTCCAGAATTTGTCCAAATTTTGGGGACCCCTGACCTCAAACTGCTGCCGCTGTGACCTCCACTGTGTGATTGTGCCAAATCTGTGGCCCCCAATACGTTTTTCCAACCCCCATAATGTCATTGGGGCCCCCTGTCCCGACCCATACTGCTGCTGCCTGACCTCCACACGGAATCCCTGGGCCACACTTGGCCCAATACTGTTTTGCCGCCTCCCTAATGTCCCTTTTTGTGCCAAATGCCTGACCCATACTGCGCCCGGGGTGTGACCCCACTGTGTGATTTTTGCCACTCTGTGCCCAATACTGTTTTTTCCAAACCCCCAAAAATGTCATTGTGCCACTGGGCCCGACCTCATAACTGCTGCCCCCCTGACCTTTCCCCACCCGTGTGATTGTGCCCCCTCGTGGCCTAAAATTAAATGTTTTGCCCAAACCCCCGAATGCCATTGGCCACTGTCCCGAAAACCTTTATACCCCGCCCGGCCGTTACCGCCACACTGTTTATTGGGGCCCCCTCTGTGCCCTAATACTGTTTTTTCCCCCTCCCCTAAATTCATTTGGGGCCCATTGTCTGACCTCAACTGCCCGCCCCCGTGACCTCCACCTGGAAACATTTTGCCACTCTGGGGGGCCTAAAACTGTTTTGCCGGGGGCCCCCAAATGTCAAATTTTGCCCCCTGCCTGACCTCATACTGCTTTTCCGCCGTGACCTCCAAAAATGTGTGATTTTTGCCCCTCTGTGGGGGCCCAATTTCTGTTTTTTTCCACCCCCCAGAATTTTCCCTTTTTGGGACTGTCCCACCTCATACTGCTGGGCCCCGGGGGACCCCCCACAATGTGTGATTGGGGCCACTCTGTGGCCTAATACTGTTTTGCCGCCTCCAAATGTCATTGTTTCCCCCTGCCTGACCTCATTCGCTGCTGGGCCCGGGCCTCCACACTTGTGATTGTCCACTTCCCGTGGCCTAATACGTTTTTTGGGGCCCCCTCCAAAAGTCATTTGCCCCCTGCCTGACGACATGCTGCTGGGCTGCCAAACGTCACCTTCCCCACTCTGTCACTAATTTTTGCCCCCCTAGCTCTCAGCTTTTTTTTTCCCCCTTTCGCTAGCATGACTTTATCAGGCTACTTTTCCCGCTTGAGTTTTTTGGTAAAGTTTTGCCCTCTTAATGCCCAGGGAATTTTATAATGAAGCGATTCTAAGAGCGGCGGCAGTCATGTGGCGTGTCATACTAAAACACACATTGTATGAAGACCAAACCAAGCTCCCCTGCATATTTAAGCATGGCACAACGTTCTACAGCACCCTGCAGGCTCTGGGCAGCCTGGAAATAGCTGTTTTTTAACGTGATTCGTGCCGAAGTAATTCGGACCGAAACGAATTTTGTCGGAAAATTCGGCGAAGTGACCGAACCGAATTTTTGAGAAATTCGGCCATCTCTAGTCATTTCATGTCCCATAAAAAGTGGAATAAATTTAATCAAAAAAGTCACATGTATTCCAAACTGGTATATAAAAAGTACACTTCAGCCTGCAAAACATGCTGTCTCACTCAAGTCCGTAGGTGTTAGTACAAAAAAGTTATTGGTCGCAGAAAATGGCCCCACGGCGCAAATTTGAAAAATAGAAAATGTTTGGGATTTTTTTTTACGGTATCAAAACATAATGGAAACCATACATGTTTGGTATTACTGGATGTGTATCAATATGTATAATACAGATAATACATCACTTTTACCCAATTTTTTTGCAGTTTCCCAATATATTCTATGGTAATATGAATAATATCATTAGAAAGTACTTATTGTTCCGGAAAATAAAAGCCCTCATATGTCTATGTAGATGGAAAAAAAAAGTTATGAATTTCAGAAAGCGAGGAGGAAAATAACTTAGAGCCATATTATTATGACCGTCCATCAGGAAGGGGTTAAACTCTCTTGGCATGGTATTCACTACAGCTTCACTGGCTGCAGCCACTGGAATCCTCTTCCACTCCTCCATGAAGACATCATGGAGCTGGTGGATGTTAGAGACCTTGCGCTCCTTCATCTTCCAATTGAAGATGTCCCACAGATGCTCAATAGGGTTTGGGTCTGCAGAACTGCTTGGCCAGTCCAGCACCTTTACTCTCATTTTCTTTAGCAAGGCAGTGGTCATCTTTGAAGTGTGTTTGGTATACTGCTCTGCAGCCCAGTTGATGATGGAAGGGGTTCATGCTCTGCTTCAGTATGTCAGAATACATGTTGGCATTTATAGTTCCCTCAATGAACTGTAGCTCCCTGTAAAGAAGGGCAAAAGTATATAGTGTATTATACTGTAAAGGATGCAAATACATCTTCAAAATATTTATGTACTTGGATAGTGTACAACAAGAAGGGAAATGCATAGCATGTCCCTTGTAGGTTAAAAAGGGTTAACAGCCTTGCACAGAGATAAAGAGCTGGGGCTGTTGAGGTGAGGAGCCAATCAGGAGAGCTGACAGGGGTGGAGGTAGAAGCTGTGTACACAGTAATAAGGTAGCGACTGTCAGCTCTGTAGGTAGTTATGGTGTTATTCTGAGTTTGGTTCAAGTGGTTCCAGTTTGGAGCAGCAGTTAAAGGGGAACCCCTGTCTAGTAAGCTGGCAATAGACAGGGCAGGCTAGGACAGAGAAGAACAGTCTGACTCACTACAGCATCTGAGGTTGAGCAGGTACAGAGAGAGAAACAGAGGATAGAGACCCTGGTGGAGGGACATAAAGGAGAGATAGACCACTCACAGTGACACAGGTGGCAGTTTGGAGGACTGCCAGATGAGTCTAGGGAACCCAGTGTGTGGACAGAGAATGTCCTGTGTCCTTGCATGGCTGTGCTGGGATGGGGAGTCAGTGCCAGTGCCAGCACCTTGCATAGTTGGACTGGGACAGAACCAGAAAGGAGTTGTGAGGAGTGTCAAGAGTCAAATGAGAGGAGATCTGAGATATGCTACAAGATTGATGCATTGCTAAATACTTTGTAATGTCCAGAAGAAGAGATCCATGAATAAAGCCAGAAGTTTTACCATGATAAACTGTGTTGTCTGCTGTTATTAAGTTCCATTCCCACATACCACACACGCTAACTGCTTTACCATCATCTGCAATAGTACTATCTAGAAACCTGCGGTTTTCTTACATTCCCACAGCTGGCAGCACTCATATGGCCCCAAACCATGACACTCTTACCACCATACTTGACTGTAGGCACGACACACTTGTCTTTGTACTATTAATCTGGTTGCTGCCACATACCATCGGAACCAAATTAGTTTATCCTGGTCTCATCAGACCACAGGACATTGTTCCAGTAATCTTTGTCCTTAGTTTGCTTGTCTTCTGCAAACAGTTTGCCGGCTTTCTTGTGCATTATCTTTACAAGAGGCTTCCTTCTGGGACAACAGCCATACTGACCAGTTTGATGCAGTGTGTGGTGTATGTGCTGATGCAGTCTGTGATGTATGTGCTGACAGGCGGACCTGCCACCTCTTTAACCTTTGCAGAAAAGCTGACAGAACTCATACATTTATTTTTAAAAGATAATCTTTGGATATGACCCTGAGCACATGCACCCAATTTCTTTGATCAACCATGTCGAGGCCTGTTCTGAGTGGAACATGTCATTATGCTGCAGCTCATTTTCAGGGTGTTGACAATCTTCTAATAGCCTAAGATATCTTTATGTAAAGCAACAATTCTTTTTTCAGATAGATTCTCAGACAGTTCTTTGATATTAGGTGCCTAACCTTGGTTCACCGAGTGAGTAAACAGAGTGGGAGTTAAAAAAACGGAGGATTAGGTGAGTTGCTACATATAGATTGTAGCAAACTTGATTTCTATTGCAGATTGTGTTAGAACTACTGACACATTTTAAAGACCACTTTTTCCCCCTTCTGTTGTAACCACCAGTGGTGCACCTGTGGTGTATCTGCCAGGAGCTGTGGTGTATCTGCCAGGACCTGTAGTGTACCTGAATGGTGGAGGGGTTAGCTGGTGTCAGGTCATATAAATTCCATCATAGCACTCCTCAGATATTGCTCCTGATCTTGGTTCACTGAGTGGGTAAATGGAGTGTGATTCAAAAAACTGGAGGATTGGGTGAGTGGCTACATATAGATTGTAGCAAAGTTATTTTTAATTGCAGCTTTTGTTAGAACTACTGACTATTTTAAAGACCATTTTTTTCCCTTCTGTTGTAATCACCTGCGGTGCACCTGCCAGGATCTGTTGTTTATCTGCCAGGACCTGAGGTGCACCTGAATGAGAGAGGGGTTAACTGGTGTCAGGTGATATAAATTCAATTTTAAGACTCCTCAGAGCTTGCTCCTGAGCTTGGTTCACTGAGTTGGTAAATGGAGTGTGAGTCAAGAAACCGGAGTTAAAAACAGGAATGAAAAACTGGTAAGTAAACAAACTTAATTTATTTATTGTTTTGATCTAAATAACCTTTGTTTTTAATCTTTATTGCTGTTGCACTGGGATAATGAGCAGCATGACTGGCAATTTTCATCAGTGCACAGTCTGCCATATGTATGCACTACTGGAGCAAGAGGTCCAGGATGAAAACCGTTGTGACTGATATGAGCATGTTGCCACTCTGGAAGCTTGCATTATAGATCTGGAGGAGCAAAATGCAACACTGAGGGCAATTGGCAATTATGAGAGGAGTTCACTTCTCACTGAGCAAGCAATTAGTGGGCTAAATGTTGAGGGTAGAGTATTAGATCAGCAGGAAGAGCTGTGTCCTATTATATGGTCAGGCTGTTCTGCACCAGTGATTTCAGCTTTGCTATTCCTAGTTGAGCCAGTTAGAGGAACACTGGTGATGGACGGTTTTAACAGCAGGTGATTGCTTTTAATAGCAGGGCGCAAGGCTAAAAGGTTAAAGTTTGTCAGTAGCAAAAGTGTGCTGCTGATAAGACAAAGCAAGGAGTAAAGTCACTATCCTGACAGGGCTGCTAGAACAGAGAGAGGTGGTTGACATCCTAGGAAACCTATGAGATAAGCAGGAGATAAAAACTGCTCTAACTCTAAAATAAAGCAAGATCAGAACAGCAAAGTGTAATCTTTACCTTTTACCATTTCTAAAGCTAATCAATCTGATAAGACTACCCCTTAAAGGCCACCACCCTCTCAACTGGCTGCCAATTTGTTGATGTGCATTCAGGCTCGGACTGGTGCACAGTGTATTAGGGGAAACTCCCGATGGGCCTCTGAGCATGGCAGACCTAGAGTTGTTTTTTAACTGCATATACATCCTCAGAAGAGGCAAAAAGCATACAAAGAGAGTAAAAAGGCAAGAGGCAGAGTATAGGAAGCATGTAATGTCATTTACAGTAGCTGTAGGGTGGGCCCCTAGAATAAACTCCACCTGTGGGCCCAAAAACAGCTCAACTGGTGGGCCCCTAGAATCAACTTCACCTGTGGGCTCTAAGTACCCCAGTCAAACACTGTGTGCATCGTTAGTTTTATGTGCTTTTTCCAGTGTGCTGTTTATCTGTTCTGACCTTCAGCTTGTTTTAGACCTCTCTGTTTTACCACTGCCTGTCCTGACCTTCTGCCTCTCTAGGACTAGGACAGTTCTCTCCATTCCCTGACCTTCTGCTGCAAACCTGATTATGCCTTCTGTCTACTCCTGCGGTACTGCGCCTGTAAGTCAGCTGTCACTTCCTTGGACTCTGCAACTCGCATGGCCCTACTCCAAAAGTCGCTTCAGACACAATGGATCTACCTTCCATCAAATTGGCCCTGCATCCTGCTCATGTACCTCTGCCTGAAGCACAAGAGGTTGCTGCTGAATTGGGTCGTCAAGGCGCCCACCAAGAAGAGTTGTTCCAGACGCTCCAGGAAATCTCGACTCCAGGCTCCTGCTGCTCGTCACATTACCTCTGGTCCCTATACCTCTAAATACCAGTTTGACTCTTTAAGTGTAGTCAGCCTCTGAATCTAAACATGAATCTTCCCATTCATAGGCAGAAACAGAGATATGATATCTTGTTTTCTAGTGCTCTGCTACATATTTCTGCCTACTTGTCAATGAGTGATCACATCATATCAGTGTAATCACACCTCACAATTACCTAATTCATGGCACATTTACAAATGTGCATAGAAATAATGTTTGGAGTAGAATCTTTTACGTCATTACTTGTGAATGCCACACTAGGACATGTAAGGGACAATGCATTGAGACCACATTCTTATGAATGAAAGTGATGCACAAGTAGGACTCCTCCTACTGAAGTAGTAATTGGCTGCCATTGTTAGTGAGCTCCACATGTCCTCTGCTACTAGACATTCCTGGCAGGCAGCATCTGGCAGACTTGAGGCTTCTTTTTAGTGCTGGTGAGATGAGCAGGCAGCTCTAGGAAACCTCCCGGTATGTGTTAACTGCTTCTTTCTACACTGTGCCCATCATTGCCATGTGAGTGTTCAAATGATTGCTTTGTTCTGCTACATCTGTTCGTGGCTTTGCAGTGCTTTCAGGGCTTTACATTTTTTTGTTTTTGGTAGTTGCTTTTTATGTTGTTTATGACCTTTGTGATGTGTATACATATGCTAAACCTCTGATGGCAGAATCTACTCCCTATCTAGTCAGTCAGCATTGATATTACAATGCTTGTGAGTTGTATGCAGATTATTATTATTATTATTATTATTATTATTATTATTATTATTACAGGAGACACTAAAAATCCAAACACTTTTATGTGTGAAGAATTCTGTATTCCTTTGGCTTGTCTGTTCAGGATTTGAAGTATTTCTCTTATGATGTGTGGATTTTCTTTGACCACAGCACATTCACATATAATCTTGGTTCAGCTCTAGCCGCAGTAGAGCAGCAGACACCATGCAGAGCAGACGCTTTATCCCACCCCAGGAATCTATAAACTAATCTCAGGGATTACAACAATATTAGGGTGCTGATCTGTTAATCTGAAAAATTCTGTTATATGAGGCAGTAGCTAAATTGGAGGATTTTTTTTATTATTAAACCTATTAGTATATTTACAAATCATCATTACTCTGAAAACAGAAAATGTAACAAAACATGTATACAACCAAAACATCTAGAAATGGTGTTAATAACTGTTTTGTGGTATTTTGCAGAGGTGCAAACAAAATACCATTTCTCACGTGCGGCTGAGAGAAAGGTATGGGCAAAATCTGTCTCCTCTCTGCCAGCTTAACCCTAGTCTCTTTATTCCTTTCACTGCAGATAGGTATTGTGGCATCCAGAGTAGTGAAGGTATTTATGTCTGATAGCTACAGTATACAATCTCTACACACCAAGCAGGGCAGCAGGGAAGAACAATATTTCTATTGACTGCTTTGCAGTGAATAGTGGATCATTATCTAGAGACTCAGCTATGGGAAGAGTGAGTATGAGTATCCACCAGCACTCTTTTTACAGTTTATTAGTGGATGTCTAAATTGCTTTACACTTCGACCCAGGTGGCACCTTACTGTATAAGCAAATGCTTCAACTCTACTGGATTGTTTGTCTGACAGCATAAAAATATCAAATATCGGTAAGTTTAATGATTTATAGAACTACTATTATATTTCATGGTGGGGCAACCCCTTTAATTTCTTATAATGGTTCAGTATATTAATATTGTACAATGGTAAGTGTGTTTACATAAACAGTCAAGTCACATTATTATGACTAACAGCTAATATTAAGAGGTATTGCTGTGTGCAACACAGAGAACAGCTAAATGGGCTGGGAGGGACTCAGTCAGGTCCTGGTAGGTTGTCACAGGTTTCTGGAGCCAACTGTATCTCACAACTGCTGGAGGGTTCGTGGGAGAAGATCCACAGAGTGAACATGGCAATCGAGGTGGTTCCTCAGGACCCCAATTCGGTTCATGTTCTGAAATTAGGGGGCCAGGGTAGCAAATGGAAGTCTTGGTCATTCCTTTCCAACCAATGTTGGACATTCCTAGCTCTGTGACATGACACAAAGTCTTGCTGGAAGATCCCATCTGCTCCACGAAGACAATCAGCATGTACTGTATTGGTGTATGTGATCTGCAAGGATGGATTATTACCCAAATAGGTTGAGAGTGCTTTACATATGGATGGGTGAGCCTTGACAATGCCAGGAAAACATTCCCTGATCACAACACTGCCACCACCAATTTGTGTTCTTCTAGCAATGGTTGCATACTCTTTGGTCTTTGATGTTTCTTGTCTGACAAGGCAACATTCATCCATTTGATAAAGAGGAAAAAGTGACTGGAAAAGCCTTTGCCAATCAGTGGAGGTCCAATTCCAATATTGCTGTAAAAATTTTCTGCCGATGAAACTTATTTAGCAGAAGTGCAGTGGTCATCCATGTGCTTCAAAGTCCCATAAGTGGTAGGGTTAGCTGAATAGTTCTTTTAGATACACATTTGGTTACCTCTTGTTTCAGTTTGGTTGGGAGCTGTTCCACTGTAGCATGTTAGCATCTTTGTAGCCAGTTTTCATATATTACTTCAATAACATGTGTTTCCACATTGCTTATTTGCAATGGTTCCATTTGTCCACTTTCAATACACTTCCACCACAGCAACATGTGAACATTTCACAAAGTGCGCAGTTTCAGAAATACTGCCACCCTTAACCTGAAAGTGAATAATCAATCTTTTTGGCAACTCTAATAACTCTTTTACCCATGACAACAACAAGAGATATGTGTACAGACAGCCTATCTACACGTAGATACCCACCAAGCTAGCTCACCACATGATTTCCTTCATTAACTATGCACTGCCGACGTTATAAGTAGGAAGTGGTCAAAATAAAGTGACTTGACTGTGTATGTGTGTATTCACAGTATCTGTATTTATATATGCATATACTTAGGGGTATGAACAGTATATTTGTGTATATATGTACAACATTTTTGTGTTAACATATATGTCAGGATCTGTGCATTTTGGTTGTGGTTGACAATGAGAATTTAGAAAGACCATAGGTGTTAAAGTCCCATCCTAGTTTATAAATGAAGCAAAGATATCTTACTGTACTCTGTTTTCTGATCTCAGGACTCCACAAAAGCTATTGGAAAAGTTGAGATAACTGTCTGTGCCATAGTTTTAAGTATATTAATTGTCAAGTTAAAGGGGTGCTCCCATCATAGACTTTGATGGCATAGTGCTAGGACATGCAAGTCTAAAAGGTGAGGTCCCACCTCTGAGACCCACACCTATCTAGGGAACAGGCCCCCGAAAGTTGCGGAATAGACTGGAGAGCCGGTCAGGCATGTGCATGACTCTCTATTCTAATCTATGGGAGTTTTGAGTACTGAAGAGCGGTGTGTTCGGCTATACTTACCACTCCCATAGAGCAGAATAGAGAGTTGTGCATAAGTGCAACCTTTCCCAAGACAGTTATTGGTCCCAGAGGTGGGACTCCCACTTTTCAGACTTTGATTGCATATCCTAGCACTATGCCATTGAGGTATATGGTGGGAACACTCCTTTAAGCTTTGCTACATCTGTAGTTGATAAAGACTATGCAGTTGCTGTAGTTAAATTCCTAACATAGAGTACTTCTAACAAAGAAAATAGGCACCATTCCTTTCTAAAGCATAGCTAGGGGAGCAGTCAGAGCGGGTGAGGAAATAGCTAGTTAAAAGAATTACATTTATTACGTTTTGAGAAAAAATGACTAGAGAACAATATTTGTTCTGCACATCCCAAAAACTTTTTTGAAAAAATGAACATAGGTGCACACTGGTGTGGCAGTAACAAACACAATCCAATATCAGCAACATACTACGAGCACTAAAAAACTATCAAAAGATACATAGGAATTTTTGGAAAAGCATTTCTGCTACCTAGGACACATGAAACATTTTTGAGGTCCTTAGTTCACATTTCTTTTCAAAACTGCTTAAGCCCACCTCCCAATCTCTAGGGGATCTCAAAACACATGGGAATCTACTCTAATGTTACCTCTCTTAGGGGCCGTTTACACGGCACAGGACAAATACCGGTCGGATAATATTCTAATTGTACTCTTGGTTGTCAGTTGTGGGAAAAGACCACATTTCAGAGATATTCCGTAGAAAAAAAATTCTATTTCTACTCCTGGTGTGGTTGTCAGTTGTCAAAAAAGACCATATTTCTTAGATAAAACGTAGAAAAATATTCTATTTGTACTCCTGGTTGTCATTTGTGGGAAAAGACCACATTTCAAAGACTTTCCGTAGAAAAAAAAATTCAATTTCTACTCCTGGTGTGGTTGTCAGTTGTCGGAAAAGACCACATTTCTTAGATATTCCATAGAAAAATATTCTGCTGGTACTCCTGGTTGTCAGTTGTGGGAAAAGTCCACATTTCAGAGATATTCCAAAGAAAAAAGTCTATTGCTAGTCCTACTTGGCAGTTGTAAGTTACAAGAACACTGTTGATTCGGTGTTACAGTTCTTCCATAAGACCACATTTCACAGATATTCGACAATTCTGTTTCTAATTCTAGTTGCCAGTGGGAAATTATAGGGATTTAAGAACATTTGTGATTTGCTGTCTTTGCAGTACAGTTCTTCAATAAGAGACTGTGAACAAATCTTCTAGACCTTTTTAATATTTATCTTTCTGAACATGGAGCAAAGTAGAGGTGGTGAGCAAGCAAGGAGGGGGTAGGACGTGGAGCTCGAGGTACGAGACATGGCGCTCCTTCCAGTGCTCCAGACAACACGCAAGCGAGCACATCGTCAGTTGCGGGACCGTCAGGCCTGTCATCGCTCGGTCGGTTACCTGTGAATCTCAGTAATGAAGAGCATCGCCAATCTGTTCTTCAGTGGTTAACACAACCTGCATCCAGCGGTTTTACCTCCTCGTCCTCTCAGTCACGGCCACAAATGTCGTCATCATCATCGTCAGCATCAGTCCAACCTGAAGCAAACGCAGCCCAAATGTCAACCCATGTACAGACCACTGTGGATAATCCATGTTCTGAAGAGCTCTTTGATGACACAATGCGTTTGGGGTCAGAAGGCATTTCAAAAGATCAAGAGGCCAAAGAGGATGATTTTGTCTGCTCTGACGCCCAATCGCTGATGCCGTCAGAGTAGAAGGAAGCTGGTCAGTCGGCAGAAATCCTGAGCGGTCAGCAATGCCTTGCAGTGCCTGTGGCTTCTAGCCCGCAGCTTCAGGATGTAGACTGTCAGGACGAGGAAGTCACCTGTGATGATGATGATGTTGATAATGACATTGCGGATCCAATGTGGCCTTTTCAGCAGCATTTTCTTGCGAGCTCCTCATCAGTAGATGAGGAGGAAGCTGATGGGGTAGTGTCAGTGCGGGTCCGGCCTCAGAAAGAGAGAGGGCGGTCACACAAGTCCGCTGAGATTAATCTGCCAGCCATGGTCAGTGGTGGCAGCGGAAACACCGCTAGTAGGTTATCACCGTCGAAGAAGTCCAGTACCTGTGAAGCCTGAGACTTTTTTGATCAAGCTTCGGATTCGCCGACTGACGTTATATGCCAGATTTGCCGTCAACGCATCATTAGAGGCAAAAATCTAAAGCATTTAAAGGGGTTGTATCATTTCATTACATGGTCTTCAGAATAAGGGGACAGTGAAAACAAGTAACTTTGCAATTAGATGTCATTAGCAAAGCTGTCTTGTTATCACAGGATCCCTTATCTTCTGTTTCTGTTTACACTGATATCCAGTGCTGGTCGGTTCCCTCCTCCTTGTATTTCACTAGCTGAGAGCTCATTTACATTCTGTTCAGCCCCCGGTCCCAGTATTCACAGAGCTTGCATTCCTGCCTGTCACTCAAAGTAAGGGACCGGCACGTTGTCACTCTGCACAGCCAGAAGAAACAGAATAACAGTGCAGGGCTTGTACAATCAGGAAACAGCACAATTGTGTGTCGATCCCTGCCTCTCCTGCATAGAAGGGAGATCTGTACCGTTCAAAGCTGTTTTCAACTGTAACAAATCTCCAGCTGTGAGAGGAGAAGAGATCAGTGCTTAGTCTAGATTGAATCCAGCCTGTGGTATGTATACAGCTCTTGAACAATGAGAGGGATGGGGAGAGACCCAGTGACGTGTGGGCTCAGAGAGGGGGGGGGGAGGGAGTCTCGAGAGCCAGCATGAACAGTTAAGGGGGGATGATGTCACCCAACTGGGAGGGGAAGAAACACTCCTGCATTTCTAGAGTTGAGAAGCTGAGAGCAGTATGAATCAGCCGAACTAAAGAAGCGATACATCCCCTTTAACTACCACGAACATGAACAGGCACATGCATCTAAAGCAAGCATCTAAGGCAGAATAAGTCACTTGGAGAAAAAAGGCCACACAGGTCCTGGGCTTCCTACCACTGTGCACCCTCTGTCTCCTCCTCCTCCTCCTCCGCCACTTCCATGACCAAGCGTTCCTCTGCTGCCCATGTCCCGGAGCGGCATGAGCAAGCATCAGCCCCAGTGCCACACACTGTCGCCCGATTACCACCACCAGAGACACAGCCTACCCCTTCTCCTTCCACCAGGCTGACCCGCCCGCCGTACAGCGGCCAGTCTATCCGCCCGCCTTCTGTGTGTAATAGAGAGTAGCCTCAAAGGGGCTATCCTGTCCTTGTGGGGGTTCAAATTATCTTAAAAATAACAAAAGGTGCACCGAGAAAACAAATCACAACATGCCTTGTTGCTGTGAAAGTGCTTTCTGATTTTATTCACAAAATGGTGGTTTTTTATACCTCTTTGCAAATGAGTAGATAAGAAGCATCACATGTACCTAGCTGTGAGGGTCTATTGGCACGTCCTTATCTATGGACCACTCCTCACAGCTTCAGGAATGTCTGAACACAGGGTGTAACTTCTGACTAGACGCCATCTTGGGTTACACGACGATCTATACAAACTACTACAGGTGGCCATTTTGTTTAACACATTAATGACAAAAGATATACCTACAGCTTTTACATGCTGTACTATACAAGTATGTGCCTATTATGTATATAATATATATATGTATGTGTGAAGTATATACTAACTAATACATTAAAATAGAGACACAAAGGATCACACATATATAATCTTTGTTCCCATCCACAACAGTCCCCCCTTGAGACTTTGTTCTCATTTTTATCTCTCCCTATCCTCTTTCCCTATTCCTCTTTCCCTATTCTTGTCTCTTGCGGAAGTACCTCGCCCCGATAAGGGCGGCCCCGAAGTCCCTGATACGCCCTAGCTCACCCTACACTTCTATGGTCTAATTCTTTGATGAGATGTGCGGTTGCAGAGGGGAGTAGATGACTTTCCGGAGCACTTCTGACGTCAATGGTCTCTCATGGAATAGTGTCTTAATGTCCACATCATCATAGGTGTCAGGCTTTGGACAGCTGAAGGGTGTGGTAGTGTCGCTGTCATCATAGAGGCCAGGCCGTGGACAACTGTTCATCATAATGGGAGTAGTCTGGTCCACAGCTCTCACAAATAGTTTCCTCAAACAAGGGAGAACACAACAGACAATTAGAGCAAGAATTAGCAACACAATCAATATGGCAATACCTATCTGGGCAAGCATTCCCTGCCAACCCTTAAACCATGAAGTGAACCACTGCTCCCAGGGGTGATCTATGCCTGAATTACGCTTTAATTCTTCTGAGAGATCATCTAGCTTTCTAATGGCCACAGTGACCTTCCCATTCGGTCCTGTGTTATCTGGGATAAAAGTACAGCAGGTGTAATTGCCTGTTTGGGTGGACAGTGATTATCGGTAGCAGAGATTCAAACCCCGCGGCCACCTGGTCCCTTGCCTTAAACTCATCAGGGACCCCCCTTGGGCCTCCTATAGCATCGATATACACATGGGGGTTGAAGCTGCCCTTTGGGGAGGCTTTCCTTCTCCTCCTGGCTCTCACTATGTCACTATCTTCTGACCCCTCACTCAATATATAGGCTCCCAGGACATATATGCCTCCATCAGTCTCCTGAGGGTTTTCAATAGTTAGCATTAGGGGCATGCTTCCACCTGGTACTCCCTGTTCTCGACAGGTTCCAGTCTTTGCCAACCTTATTCTAGTAAGTAGGGGTTTTCCCTGTTTATCTTTCCTCTTTAAGGCAGTCTGTGGTCTATACCCCATAGTCTTTCCCTGTGTTCCAACCCACAGCACCCCAGTAATAGCAAGAGGGTCCCCAGTACTCCTCCATCACACACCAATATATGCATGGGCTCTGACCAAGAGTTAACGCAACATAACTACTTAACATCAGTAAACGCAGCATCTGCCTCATCTCCGGGGGCTGGAGCGATCTTGCAGTGTGAAGCATGGATCCAGTTGGGCTTTCCTGCCACCTTGACAGATGTGGTCGTGGTCAGCAGAACTTGGTATGGCCCCTCAAACCTCGGCTCTAGGGTTTTACACACAAACTTCTTCTTGTAGACCCAGTCTCCAGGCTGTAGCTTATGAGCAGCAACGTCTGGATCTGGAATGGAAAACTCTAAAATACATTAGCGACAACTCTTTAACCACTGCAGTCACATAAGAGGTCATAGCATCGTTTTGTAGCTACAACTCCTGAGGGAAATATGCACCTAACCTTGGGGCACTGCCTAACAGGATCTCATAGGGAAAGAGAGCTAACTGTCCCCGGGGCGTGTGCCTGACTCTAACCAAGCTATGGGCAGGCGGTCTGGTCAGGGCATGACTGTTTCTCTTGCCACTTTAAGCATCTGTGCTTTCAGAGTCCCGTTCCATGTCCCCATTGCACTACAGCTGGGTATAGCGCCCGTGGCAAGCAGGGTCGCCTCCCTACTCCATATAGCCCGTCTTCTTCGTTCTTCTTGGCTCCCTTCTTTTTCCAAGCTCCTTTTTCTGCTTCCTCTGCTTGTTGTTGCAATTTGCATAGCAGATGCATGGATGGAGGGTCTGTGGTTGTTGGCTCTTGTGTGCTCATAGTGGGTGCACAATCATCCTTTAAGGCTGCTTTCTTTTCCCAGCTTTCCTGTTCTTCCAGTGGAGCTTGTTCCTGCATCTTGGCCAGCAGTCTCCTTGCAGGGTTGGGTGCAAGTTTCCTCCTGCACCACTGACAGCTGACTTGCTTCCCCTTTCTCACCTCCTGCGGCCTGTGTGGCTGCTTGGTCAGCCAAGTGTTTTCGTCTTCTGTATTCAGCTTCCCATGTGCCTTCATCTTAGTATGGCCACTTTCCGTGGCAGCAGCAGTGCATCCATCAGGACCTGAATGGCTTGTCCATGTTTCACTGGGGTTCCCGCAGCCGTGAGAAATCCTCGTGCTTCCCAAATAGGTCCACAGTCATGGGCGACCCCGAAAGCGTATCTTGAATCCGTATATATGTTGGCCGTTTTGCCCTCTGCCAAACGTCATGCTGCCGTCTTCTTGGGCTGACTTATGCAATGGCAGACTTCTTGCTCCCAACACTGCGTGTGATGTGCTCACGGCATATCCCGTGTTGTCAACATCTTCATGATTTCTAAGCAATCATGGCTTTCTTCATGTGCACCGGATTCTTCCAATTCCTCTTCATCCTCATTCCCCCCTTGAGAAAGGGAAAGTAAGGTGGCTGGATGAAGAACACAACAGCGCAGCAGAGTGACGTTATCTGGCAGGAGGAGAGAACACTGAAGCCTGAGATGCTGTGCTGATGAGAGAAGCCATGGTTGAGAATGGCGGAGATGTCACGTGGAGCCAGAAGGATGAGGGAGTGTCCGACTACAATATCCGCTGTCTTGTCCAGCAGCACTTGGGCTGCAACTACAGTCTGTAAATTGGAAGGTCCTCCCCTTGCAGCTGGGTCCAGTCTTGCAGAGTAGTCTCCAACTGGTCTGTTTCGGCCTCCATGGGCCTGTGCTAGAACTCCCAGGGCATGTCCTTCCCTTTCCGATACAAAAAGCTTGAAGGTCTTCTGGTAGGCCGGGATGCCTAGTGCAGGAGCACTGGCAATAGCTTTCTTCAGCTTCTGGAAGGACTCTAAGCATCTTCATCAAAGTGGAAGGGAGTTGTCTTCACTGCCTCATACCAGAATTTGCACGAGAGTGGATATCCCTGTCCTATGGATGCTGGGCTTCAGGAATAGGACAGACATCAGGAGCAGGGTCCGAGTATCTGGCTTGTGGTGTCCTCCTCTTCTTGTTTTGCAGGAGGGCCAGTGTCCTGCTCTGTTGCAGTTCAAGCAAGTAAGCGGTGGTCTTGGCTTGTAGGCTCCAGGGTCCTCATATGTGTCAGCCACCATCACAGGAGCAGGCTTTCATCACACATATCCCGCAGGCAGATTGCTCTCGATGCCTTTTGCAACTAGAAGCACCACATCAACTGGTAGAGTCTTGTACTCAGGCCGAACCATCTTCATCTGCTTCTTGATGGGTTCCAGCAGGCCATCCACAAAGGCACTGGTCAGCATCCGAGCATGCGGCTTCTCAAAGGAAGAAAATCCTAAATCAGAGAACATCTGAGTTATCCATGCATGATATTTCTTCACTGCTTCCCCTTTATCCTGAGTGAAGTCTGTCAGTGTCAATGCCTGGTCTGAAAGTCTGTCCCCAGCCCAGTGATGCAGCTGTTCGCCACATTACACTCTGGATAGCAGCAGTGACCTCATCCATAATTGAGGCTTGATGAGGGATTCAGCCACAATGGGCCCGTCTGAATCCCCTGCTTTAACCTCTGACAAAGACCATAAATCTTTCTGTAATAGGACATAGGTTGTTTCTCAGGGTCCAGTAATTTCACTTGTTAAGACAGACACTTGACTCGGTGGGAATGTAACATAATATGTTCGGGCCTTCGCACCCCTCCCTTGCAGTGAGGCCTGTGAGATAAGGGGGTCTGCCGTAGTCAATTCCTGAGCCCTCTCCACTGGTCAGCTGACTGCTCCTCCAGTGTCTTTCCCGGGGTGTGCTATGCAGTGGGTCAGCTGATGTGCCCCCTGCAGCAACAAGCCGACTATTTGCTTGACTTGTCCTATGAGCTCATCCGCTCGTTCTTCCTTCTATCATGTCTCATGTCATCCTCATGCTGTTAGAGCCTGCTCCCACTGTATCTTCTCCTCCCAGTACCATAAGGTTCTCCACTGTAGGGCTGGCTGGGTCTGGTCGCCATATATCCCCAGTATCTGCATTCATAATTGGACATACAGTACTATGTTCCACCATCTTGGTCCAGGAAGTGAAAGTGGTGACCCAGGAAGAGGCGGGCATTAACCCAGAAGGAAGAGGATGTGACATCCTGATGGGAGCAGTAGGCGGGGCTGGAGTAGGAAGTGACATGGAAGGGGCGGGCAGTGGCACTAAAGGTTCAGGTAGTCTGGGTGTACTGGGCAGGGCTGGAGCAGTAGGTGTGGCTACAGGGGGCAGGGTGACTTGTGTCACAGGTGGGCTGTTTCTGGGGCGTGGTTCCCTATTCTTGCAGCAGTTCTGTCTACACCCCTGACTTTGCTCTCCACCCCCAAGTCCCTCCGCCATTACAGGGCGTCGGCACAATATTCACACTTTCCTTTGTTTCAGAAACTTCTCCTGGGGGATGATACACATAGGCAGCTGCACCCCCAGGGGCCCACCCTTCTTTATGCATCCATCTAATTACACTGTACCAGGATTCAGCCATCAACAAACATTCCAAGATCCTTCAATCTACCTTCTTTCTGTATCAACCCTCAGACATTTCCATTCTCTTATCACAAATACTTTCTGAGGTCTTAAATCACACTTCAGCTACTTGCAAATTCTTCAGACTACTTCACTTACTTTCTTCCTATCTACAATGAGACTCTTCTCTAACATTCTTACACTCTAAAACCAGCAGATGGCGCTGTGCACTAAACTCAAAACTCACATACCAAAACTTCTTTGTTCCTATCTGCAGGACACACACGACAGACTCACAGACGACAGACGTATCAAAATGTTTAAAAAAACCGATTTCAGGCAAGCTGTCTCAGCCTTCCTCTACACCAAGGAAAGCCTGAATTCATGATTCCACCATCAAATGAATTCTCAATTTTCACAAGATGCTTTTTCTCCCCAAGCCAGCTGACCAGTCTACTACTCTCGAGCAGACTCAGAATTCCCGTGTTATCTATCCCATCGGGAGATTCTCATAAATCACTGAGCGCCTCTAGGGCTTTCGGCTCCGGTGATTCCTCAGCTGACTTAACACCTTGCTTTCCCAGCTTTGCTTTCAATCAGTTTCAAAAAAACCGATTTCAGGCAAGCTGTCTCAGCCTTCCTCTACACCAAGGAAAGCCTGAATTCATGATTCCACCATCAAATGAATTCTCAATTTTCACAAGATGCTTTTTCTCCCCAAGCCAGCTGAACCGTCTCCTACTCGCGAGGAGACAGAATTCCCGTGTTATCTATCCCATCGGGAGATTCTCATAAATCACTGAGCGCCTCTAGGGCTTTCGGCTCCGGTGATTCCTCAGCTGACTTAACACCTTGCTTTCCCAGCTTTGCTTTCAATCAGCTCCAAAACATTCAATACACATAAAACAGAAAATACCCCACAAGGAGTTAACTTGACAGGTCATAGGTTCAATAGCATGGGCCGACTCGTTACCTGTCAGCGTGATCTAACAATTAACCGAATGAAACATAGTACAACTCCCACTAGGCGAGCAATCTGCTCGGATAAGCAAAGTTTAAACCTTACTTACCCGGACAGATATTCAGAAGAGTGATGGCGCCTTTATCTCTCATCTGTGTCCGCCAGTAGAAGCTCCACCAGTTCAGTTTTCGGTTAATAAATCAGATCTAAGCCCATGCCCCACGTTGCAGGCGTCATCTGTAATAGATAGTAGCCTCAAAGGGGCTATCCTGTCCTTGTGGGGGTTCAAATTATCTTAAAAATAACAAAAGGTGCACCGAGAAAACAAATCACAACATGCCTTGTTGCTGTGAAAGTGCTTTCTGATTTTATTCACAAAATGGTGGTTTTTTATACCTCTTTGCAAATGAGTAGATAAGAAGCATCACATGTAGCTGGCTGTGAGGGTCTATTGGCACGTCCTTATCTATGGACCACTCCTCACAGCTTCAGGAATGTCTGAACACAGGGTGTAACTTCTGACTAGACGCCATCTTGGGTTACACGACGATCTATACAAACTATTACAGGTGGCCATTTTGTTTAACACATTAATGACAAAAGATATACCTACAGCTTTTACATGCTGTACTATACAAGTATGTGCCTATTATGTATATAATATATATATGTATGTGTGAAGTATATACTAACTAATACATTAAAATAGAGACACAAAGGATCACACATATATAATCTTTGTTCCCATCCACAACATGTGTACCAGGAGTGGAAGCAGAAGAAACGCTTTCACGCCAACCATCCTAAAGCCAAAAGCCTGAATGTCAGCATTGCCAGGCTCTTGGCCTTGGAAATGTTGCCTTTCCGACTGGTGGACACAGAGGGGTTCCGCCACATCATGGCCTTTGCCTGCCCCCAATACCAGATGCAGAGAAGGCATTACTTTTCCCGAAAAGCCATCTCTGCCCTGGCCAGCCACGTGTCAGAAAAAATCTCCAGCCCGTTGGCTGCATCTGTGTCCAGCAAAGTCTGTCTGACCGCAGATACATGGACTAGTAAGCACGGTCAAGGGAGCTACATCTCTGTGACAGCTCACTGTGTGAGTTGGGTGGATGTCTCTGGTGATGATGGTGGGTCTCAGGCTCAGCGCACACTCTTCCACACTGCTGGTATGGTGCAGATTTCATATCCCCAAGCTCCACGGGTAGCATCATGTGCCAAGAGAAAGCAGGCCGTGTTAAAATTAATGTGTCTTGGAGATCGTCAACACACAGGTCAAGAGCTGCGTACGGCTCTGCACGATGAGACCGAGCAGTGGCTGGGTGATAAGAACCTGGCACCAGGCAAGGTGGTGTGCGAAAACGGGAAAATCTCCTTGCTGCCCTTAAGATTGGTAGGCTTGTGCACATCCCTTGTCTGGCACACTTCATGAACCTGGTCGTGCAGAAATTTCTAAAGTGCTACCCGGATCTTGACTGCCTGCTGAGGAAGGCTCGAGGTCTCAGCTCACACTTCCGGCGTTCGCACCATGCTTCAGCCCGACTGGCTGCATTACAGCATCATCTTGGCCTCCCCGTCAACCGTCTCATTGTTGATGTGGCAGCACACTGCAATTCCACCCTCCACATGCTCCAGCGATTGTGGCAGCAGCGTAATGCCATTATGCAGTATGAAGTGGCGCATGGCCTGACAAGCAGTGGTGCGGACCTTGAGGTGTTGAGCCATAGAGAGTGGAGGGAGATGAAAGATCTCTGCACCATCCTTGCCAGTTTTGAAGACGCCACCAAAATGGTCAGTGAGGACAATGCCCTGTCAGCAGGACCATTGTGGTGATATTTGTTCTTGAACAAGTGTTGAGCACTCTGAAACAGCAGGTCTCAGCAGTGATGGAGGAGGAAGCGGACTCAGAGCCTTACTCGTCGTTGGGCCCGACAGTTTAACAACTTTATAGGTCTTCGTTAGGTGGTGGTTCGGGGTCCAGGGCTGGTGCAGGGCGGCACTTCAGTTCTCAGCATATGAGGCTAGCCAGGGCTGTGGTGATGCTGAGGACGAGGAAGCGGAAGAGGAGGATGAGGCATGGCTGGACACCGACAGTACCGATGTCCTTACTCTGGACAGAGGTTGGCACAGATTTGAGGCAGAGGAAAAAGACGATGAAGATCTGTTTAGTGCCCCTCGACCCCGAGATTTGGGAAGTCCTGGCTGCCTCTCTCACATGAGTGCTTGGATGCTCCATTACCTGCAACATGATCCATGCATCAAGGCAATCAAAATGAACAGCAGTTACTGGGCGGCCACCCTCCTTGATCCACATTACAATTCGAAAGTCAACAATTTCCTTCCACCCACACAAATTAACAGTAGAATGCAGGAATTTGAAACCGTGCTCATTTATCAACTAGAGACATCTGTTGCGTCTGCTTCACGTTCTAATGTCACTGTGGAACAACTTCAGCAACGTGACAGCAGTAGAGTGGAAAGTAGCCATAATAGCAGCTGCCGGCATTGTGGCAGAAGTTTAATGGGTGACCTATGGTAATCGTAATTTACCACCTCACCAATGCCTGTAAGGCAGGGCACAAATCAGACACACAGAGCCGCCTTAAGACCATGGTCCACGACTACCTGTCGCTCAACACCAATGTTTTTGGATCAGATCCGGACCTAATCGACTTCTGGGTGTCCAAAATGGATGAATGGCCGAGCTTGCTCGACACGCCATAGAATTGTTATCCTGCCCAGCAGCCAGCGTCATCTCGGAATGGACCTTCAGCACAGCTGGCGGAGTGATAACTGACAAATGTATCTGGCTTTCCCTTGAGAATGTGGATCATTCGACTTATCAAAATGAATCAAGCGTGGATCTCTGATGATTTTGTTGCCCCAGTTGCCGAGGTCACTGATTATTAGCACGTCTACTTCACAATGTGAACTACACATTCCTCTTTGAAAAAGAAATGGTCCTATTGAAAAAACTTTATTCAAAATACTCATTTCTTATTGCTAATTGTATTCAGAGTGTCCAAAAGGTCATTTTGCTGGTTTTGTGGTCAGGAGAATGTAAAAGACACCAATAGTAAAGGTTTTGTTGAAAAAAACCTTATTCCAATTTCTCATTTCTCTTGAAAATTTTAAACAGTGTCAATGGTTTTGGGGTCATGCTGCTGTAAAAGACAGCAATAGTGAAGGTCCTAGTCCAAAAAAATCTTGTTTCAAACAGTCATTTCTTCTTCAAAATTTTAAAGAGTGTCCGAAAGCTCATTTTTGCATCTTTTGGGATCATGCTGCTGTAAAAAACAGCTATAATCAAGGTCCTATTACAAAAAATCATGTTTACAAAACTCTTTTATTCTTGCTAATTTTATAGAGTGTCGAAAAGGTAATTTTTGCTGCTTTTGGAGTCATGCTGCTGTAAAATACAGCGATATTCAAGGTTCTATTCAAATAAATCATGTTTCAAATACTGATTTCTTCGTGTTAATTTTATTCTTAGTGTCCATAAGGACATTTCTGCTGGTTTTGGGGTCAGGCTACTGTAAAATCGGTGCCAGAGGTGCAAGTAGGGCAGTACTCCTATCAGTGGCCCTAATCAAAAAGGGGCCCAGTGATATGTTAAAAATAGGAACTAGTAATGGGTGCGGGCCCCATTTGATTTAGCTGCAATGGACCCTGAAATGGTTGATAGATGACTGATGGCAGCCCTGGCTACCACCGCACCCACTATAACTAACTGGATAATCCATATTCTGAAGAGCCCTTTGATGACACAATGCGGTTGGGGTCAGAAGCTCTAGATCAAGAGGATGATATTGTCTGCTCTGATGCCCAATCGCTGATGCCCTCAGAGGAGGAGAAGGAAGCTCTTTCAGCTGGACTCTACATTTTTAACGTGCGAAAATGACAAACACAAGAGGCAAAAAGTGTGAAACCTGGTATATGTTCTCCAGACCCTTCCTTAACATGAAGTTCTGCCTTTGTCAAAATACATGCGCATCTACAAGAAGGACGATATTGTGTACATTAAGGGTATGGGCACCATACAAAAAGGCATGACACCTAAATGCTATCATGGCAAGACTGGTAGGATCTACAATGTTAAACAGCATGCTCTGGGTCTAATTTTTAACAAGCAGATCAAAGGTAAAACACGTGCCAAAAGAATCAACGTCCGTGTGGAGCACATTCGCCACTCCAAGAGCAGAGAGAGTTTCCTCCAGCGCGTCAAGGAAAACGAGAGGAAGAAAAAGGAAGCCAAGGAGAAGGGCACCTGGGTGGAATTGAAGCATCAGCCAGCGTTACCAAGTGAAGCTCACTTCGTCCAAACTTGTGGAAAGGAACCTGAACTCCTTGAGCCCATTCCCAACGAGTTTATGGCATAATGTGACAATATCCTTTGCAAAATATTCCACTGTTGGTTAAGCATAAGGATGTAAATGGTGCTACCTAAGACTTTTTCGAATTTTATATGGAGGGGCAAGCGCTCTCATATAGGCAGAAATTTCGCAAGTGCTACCCAGTTCTTGACTGTCTTCTGAGGAAGGCTCGACGTCTTAGCTCACACTTCCGGCATTTGCACACTGCTTCGGCCCGACTGTCAGCGTTGCTGCGCCACCTGGACCTCCCCGTCAACTGTCTGCATTTCTTCGTGCAAATTTTATTGGGAGTGTCCATAAGGGTATTTTGGCTGGTTTTATGGTCATGCTGCTTTAAAAGACAGTGATACTCAATGTCCTATTTAGAAAAATCTTGTTTCAAATATTCATTTCTTCCTGCAAATTTTATTCTGATGGTCAGTAAGGGCATTGTTGCTGCTTTTGTGGTCAGGTCACTGTAAAAGACACCAATAGTAAAGGTCATATAAAAAAGCTTATTTGACATACTCTTTTATTCTTGCTAATTTTAAGTGTCCGAAAGGTCTTTTTTGATGCTTTTGTGGTCATGCTGCTGTAAAAGATAGCGATAATCAATGTCCTATTTAGAAAAATCTTGTTTGAAATATTCATTTCTTCCTGCAAATTTTATTCTGATGGTCAATAAGGGCATTTTTGCTGCTTTTGTGGTCAGGTCAATGTAAAATACACCAATATTAAAGGTCGTATTGAAAAAAAGCTGATTTCAGATACTCATTTCAAATTTCACATGACTCAAGGCAATCAGAATGAACAGCGGTTACTGGGTGGCCACCCTCCCTGATCCACGTTACAAATCATAGATCAGCAATTTCCTTCCACCCACTCAATTTGACAGTAGAATGCAGAAATTTGAGACAGGGCTCAGTGACCAACTGGAGACATCTATTGCGTCTTCTTCACATTCTAATGTCACGGTGGAACAACGTCAGCAATGTAACAGCAGTAGAATGGCAAGTAGCCGTAGCAGCAGCAGCATTGGACAAGATCTTGTTTGAAAAAGTCAATTTCTTATTGCGAATTTTTATTCTGAGGGTCCATAAGGGCATCTGTGCTGGTTTTGTGGTCATGCTTCGGCAAAAGACAGCAATAGTCAATGTCCTATTCCCTAAAATATTGGTTCAAATACTTAATTCTTCTTGGAAATTTTATTCTGAGGGTCCATAAGACCATCTGTGCTGGTTTTGTGGTCATGCTGTGGTAAAAAACAGCAATAGTCAATATCCTATTCACTAAAATATTGGTTCAAATACTTATTTCTTCTTGCTACTTTTATTCTGCGGGTCGATAAAGGCATTTGTGCTGGTTTGGGTGTCAGGCTACTGTAAAAGGGATGCCAGGGGTGCCAGTAGGGCAGAACTCCTGTCAGGGGCTCTAATCAAAAAGGGGCCCAGTGATATGTTAAAAATAGGAAGTAGCAACGGGTGGGCGCCCCATTTGATTTAGCTGCATGTGGCAATGAAACGGTTAATAGATGACTGACGGCAGCCCTGACTCCCACCGCACCCACTACAACTAAAGCCCTATGACCTGTTCTTGGTCTCTGGTGCAAAAAGTGATAGGGGTCTCCTGCCTGTTACCATGTACCATTTCCAATACCGATGTCTTGTTATGGGTCACGGGGACCCCGCAGCACCTGCTACCCAGGGGCGTAACTAGAGAAGCCTGGGTCCCATAGTAAGCTTTTTGATGCCCCCCCCCCTCCCCGCCTCTCCGACCACGAACATTTACCAGGAGTTCTTAGGTCATGTAATCACTAGATAATACGAGGAGTGAACACCTCACCATAGATTTCACCATCATACCGCTACCAGACAAATCCCACTATACCCAGATCAACAATACCAATAGCGCTACTACATATGGACCATATTACACCACAAGAACATGACCACAAATTACCACCAAACAGTGACTGAATGATACCCCTACACTATTACTGAATATAGATCTGTATATAAAAAAGACCTATATTACCAGCATATAGTGACCATATAGTGGTATATACCAGTGTACAAAGGTACCCTACAGACTGTATATTACCTCCATATAGTGGTAGGTACCAGTGTATACAGGTGCCCTACAGACTGTATATTACCACCATACAGTGATCATATAGTGGTAGATATGTGTACATGGGCTCTGCTGACATATAAGTGATTATAACACAGTTACATCTTGAGACTCACAGGTGACGTTTCTCTGACGAGTCGTTGACTTTCTCTTTTGTTCAGACCATCCCGATGACTTCTCCCGGCCACCACTTGTCCCTGCAGATTTAGACACAAATATCTTAGAATCCTCACTTTTCCATCACCTCAATCCCTGCCCCCCACCTCTGTACAAACTTCCCAAGGGTGGGAGAGTGGGTACAGGCCATGGCTTAGGGGCCATATAGGCAGGCAGGGTTCAGGTAGGCTATAGAGGGTCCTGCAGAAAGGCAGGGTTCAGGTAGGCTATAGGGGGTCATATAGGTAGCCAGGCAGTTTCAGGTATACTATAGGGAGGTCAGGTAGGCTATAGGGGGGTCAAATAGGTAGCCAGGCAGGGTCAGGTAGACTATAGGGGGGTCAGGTAGGCTATAGGGGGTCATATAGGTAGCCAGGCAAGGTCAGGTAGACTATAGGGGGATCAGGTATTCTAAAGAGGGGTCATATAGGTAGCCAGGCAGGGTCAGGTAGGCTATAGGGGGGTCAAGTAGGTAGCCAGACAGGGTCAGGTAGGTAACCAGGGTCAGGTAGGTAACCAGGGTCTGGTAGGTAACCAGGGTCTGGTAGATAGCCAGGCAGGGTAAGGTAGGTAGCCAGGGTCTGGTAGGTAACAGGGTCTGGGAGGTAGCCAGGCAGGGTCAGGTAGGTAGCGAGGGTATGGTAGGTAGCCAGAGTCTGGTAGGTAGCCAGGGTCAGGCAGGGTCAGGTAGGTAGCCAGACAGGGTCAGGTAGGTAGCCAGGGTCTGGTAGGTAACCAAGGTCTGGTAGGAAGCCAGGCAGGGTCAGGTAAGTAGCCAGGGTCTGGTAGGTAGCCAGGGTCAGGTCGGTAGTAGGCAGAGTGTGGTAGGTAGCCAGGCAGGGTCTGGTAGGTAGCCAGGTCAGGTAGGTAGCCAGGGTCAAGTAGGTAGCCAGGCAGGGTCAGGTAGGTAGCCAGAGTATGGTAGGTAGCCAGGCAGGTTCTGGTAGGTGACCAGGGTCTGGTAGGTAGCCAGGGTCAGGTAGACTATAGGGGGGTCAGGTAGGCTATAGGGGGTCATATAGGTAGCCAGGCAGCATCAGGTAGACAATAGGGTGGGTACAGGTGGCTAATAGGGGGGTCATTAGGTAGCAGCTAGGGTCAGGTAGGTAGCAGGAGTATGGTAGGTAAGCCTGGAGGTTCTGGTAGGTGACCAGGGTCTGGTAGGTAGCCAGGGTCAGGTAGACTATAGGGGGGTCAGGTAGGCTATAGGGGTCATATAGGTAGGCCAGGCTGCCTCAGGTAGGACTATAGGGGAGGTTTCAGTGGTATGAGCTATAGGGGGGTCATATAGGTAGCCAGCAGGGTCAGGTTACGCGGCTTTAGGGGGGTCTCAAGTAGGTAGCCAGACAGGGTCAGGTAGGTAACCAGGGTCTGGTATGTAGTCAGGCAGGGTCTAGTAGGTAGCCAGGGTCTGGTAGGTAACCAGGGTGTGGTAGGTAGCCAGGCAGGGTCAGGTAGGTAGCCAGGGTCAGGTAGGTAGCCAGGCTTGGGTTGGTGGGTAGCGGAGGGTTTGGATGTAAGTAGCAAGGTCTGGTAGGTAGCCAGGGTCTGGCTGGTCAGGTAGGTAGCCAGACCTGGGTCAGGTAGTAGCCAAGGCAGGGTCAGGAGGTAGGCCAGGGTTTTCTCTGGTAGGTACCAAGGTTGGTAGGAATCAGGCAGGTCAGGTAAGTTGCCAGGTTCTGTAGGTAACCAGGGTCAGTAGGTAGCCAGGTTGGAGGTAGCCAGGCAGGTCTGGCAGGAAGCAAGCAGGGTCTGGAGGTAGCCATGGGAGGTAGGGTAGCCCAGGGGTCAGGCAAGGTCTTGTAGGTAGCCAAACAGGGTCAGGTAGGTAGCCAGTGTCTGGTAGGTAGCCAGGGTCTTGTAGGTAGCCAGGGTCAGGCAGTGTCATGTAGGTAGCCAGGAAGGGACCGTAGGTAGCAAGGGTATGGTAGGATAGCCAAGGGTAAGGTAGGTAGCCAGACAGGGTCAGGGAGGGTTCTGGTAGGTAGCCAGGGTCAGGTAGGTTGCAGGGTCTGGCAGGGTGTCTGGGCTAGGTAGCCAGGGCAGGGTCAGGGTATGGTAGCCAGGTTATGGTAGGTAGACAGGTCAGGGCGTTGGTAGCCAGGGTTGGTAGGTAGTCCAGGGGTCAGGTAGGTAGCCAGGGTTTGGTAGGTAGCCAGATGGGTATGCTAGTTAGCCAAGGTCAGGTAGATAGTCAGGCAGGGTCAGGTAGGTAGCCAGGGTCAGGCAGGGTCTGGTAGGTAGCCAGGGCCACATACGTAACCAGGGTCTGGAAGGTAGCCAGGGTCAGGTAGGTAGCCAGACAGGGTCAGATAGGTAGCAGGGTCAGGCTAAGGTTGTCTGGTAGGTAGCTGGCAGGGTCAGGTAGGTAGACAGGGTCTGGAGGTAGCCAGGGTCTGGTTGTAGCCTGGCAGGGTAAGGTAGGTAGCTGCAGGGTGAGGTAGTTAGCCAGGCAGGCTCCTTTAATGTAAAAAAAAATAAGAAATCACTTACTCACCTGCCCCACGCTCCCTCTCAGCTCCCGGGCAGTCTGGTGCTCGGGCATGCGGGCGGCGCACAATGATTTGTCCGTGCAAACGCGTTGCCACATCAGCACTCTGCTAACACCGGGCGGTCCTGCATTTGAGCGTACGGGCCAGAGGGCCCGGGCGTTCAGAGCCAGGATGCGCCGGACCCCGCAGCTCTGCGCCCGCCGGCAGTGAACTGGTATGTTCACTGCCGGTGGACGCAGGAGAAGATTCTACCAGTGCAGCAAACAGTTGTCAGTATTTGCTGCCGCGGGGGCACTGGGCTAGTCTGCTACTCTGTAGTTACGCCCCTGTTGTACTGTGTACCTGCTGTGGCTACGCGAATCCTATTTTTTCGGTTAGCATTGAAAGGATATGAATTATTTTTAGCCTGGGTATTTTTTCTGTGACTCTCATAGCCTAATTGTCTTGACTAAAATGTACCACGTATCCAGTGATAGGTGAAGGTGAGGGGGCTATGGGGTAATACGTGGAGGTAGTGGGAAGTTTATGGGGAGGTAATTTGAGATGGTGGGGAGTAATAGGTGAAGGTGATAGGGCTATAGGGTAATAGGCAAAGGTGGGTGTTAGGTGGAGGTGAGGGGCTATATGGTGATAGGTGGAAGTGGGTGATAGTTGAAGGTGACGGGACTATAGTGTGATAGGTGGAGATGGTGGGTGGTGATAGTTGGAGGGCATGTTGGAGGGTTTATAAGGAGGTTGGGGTTGCTTGTGGTGTAAATGGTGGAGGTAGATTGGGTTACAGGGTGTTGGGGGGCTTGTGGGTTAACAAGTGATGCTGGGTTGGATTACAGGGACATTGTGAGCTTGTGGGGTAACAGGTGGGGGGTTGGGTTACAGGGCATTGGGGAACTTGTGGGGTAACAGGTGAAGGTGGGTTGGGTTATCGTTTTCTTTGGGGGTTGGAGGGTTATTAGTGGGGGTGGGTTGGTTATGTGTGGTTTGATAGGGCTTGTAGGGAAACAGGTGGGAGTGGGTTGGATAAAGTGGGGTTCAGGGACTTGGATTACCTCACAAGCCCCACATAACCAACCCACCCCCACCTGTTACCCCACAAGCCCCCCAAACCACACATAAACCTACCCACCAGTACCTGTCATCTTGGAAAACCCCAACCAACTCCCATCTCTCTACTCCTCTACCCTCCATCAACCGCCCCTAGTATCCCTCATCCACCCCCTCCTTACATCTTCCCTCTCTACTCCCTCCCTCTCCCCCAATCACCACAGAGTCAAGTATTGGTCCTGAATAGTGTTGAGCGATTATTATCGACAAAGTTGAAATCGGCACAGTTTTTATGGTGATCGGATTTTTTAGGATCAATGCTTTTATGTAGGTTAAATTTCTGTGATCATCTATTAGATCGCGCCATTTTCGGCGCTTTCCTGTCATTTGGCGGCCAGCAAATCAGCTTACAGAATAGGAGCAGGTGAGATGTTGTGTTGCTGCGACGTCATGACTGGGATGTGTTATGGGTTGCGATTGGCTGGAAAAAATCTCATGACTCGTTTTACAATAGAAAAGCTCGTTCCTGTTCAGCTCAGTGTCTCTCAGCGTCTCAGAGGCAGAAAGGACGTGCGCTCTGCTTGTGTCCAAACAGCTCAGCGAAATTATTATAGTTCTTCAACAGAAAACCTCTACTTTAGCTGTGATCATTACAATTTAGTTAGATTGAGATTGGATGATTTTATATAGTTAGGTAAGAGTTTTAAAGGTGCATCTAATGCTGTCAGGGTCAGCGGGGGGGCGGAAGGCGGGCAACCGCGGAGCGAACACAGGACAAGCTCTAGAAAGATTAATGATTAAGTTCACCAAAGATTAATGTAGACATTGCACGCAATGCTTTATTATTAACAGTTTTCTATTGAAATATTTCCTGGATACTTGGGAAGCCTGAACTGATAGGATATAAATATTTTCTAGTACGGCAGGTTCTTTGTTAGGTGCAAAAACATCTCGTTTTATTATCCTGTATCAATTCAGCATTGGTGTTCATTTTCTATTTTGCCCATTCCACCTTTGTTGATATATATCCACACTTGCACTTAATTTTGAATCCAGCAATTTTGTAGTCACACAGGTGAATTGAAATGGTGCAAAAATATCTTGTATTATACGAATAGACAAGCTCTGAAAGATTATCTGGATAAAGTTCACCAAGATTAGTGTAGACATTGCATGCAATAGCATTTATTATTAACAGTTTTCTATTGAAATATTTCTGGATATGAGGCAGTCCTGAACTTTTAGGATAACAACATCTTTTCTAGTAACTTGCAGGTCTCTTTGTTAGGTGCAAAACTCCACTTTTCTTATTCTGTATACATTCAGATAAGGTGTTCATTTTCATTTTCGCCATTCCGACTTTGTTGATATATCCACCTTGCACTTAAAAATTTGAATCTCCAGCAATTTTATAGTCACCACATGATGAATTGAAAGTTGCAAATATATCTATTATTATAAATATACTTATCAGATAAGTGTTTTTTGACTTTGGCGCAATATGCTATGTTCATTGAGGGCAGTGTGGCAAATATATCTGAATACAGAAATTTTTTATCACACAGGTGTATTGGAAAGGTGCCAAGAATATTCTTGTATTATACGATTACATAAAGTGACATGTTTTTTTAACTTTGGCGCCACTACAGCTTTGTTCATTGAGCAGATTGCACTTAATTTGAATACAGCATTTTATAGTCACCATCAGGTGCAATGATTAGGTGCCAAAAACATGCCTTTTTTATCCAAATTACATTTGAGATGCGTGTTTTTTTCACTTTTGCGAAGGCCGAGCTTTGTTGATAGATCTAGTTAGCAGTTTATATTTGAATACAGCAATTTGTAGTCACCACAGTGTGAATTGATAGGTGCAAAAATTACCTTGTATTATCGATTAAATTTCGATACGTGGTTTTTTCACTTTGGCGCAGGCAGCTTTGTTGAGTAGATCCCACTTTGCAGTTTATATTTGAATCCGAAGCATTTTGTTTTGATTTGAGGGATTTGGAGAAATAGCTGGATTTGCCGTCTATAATAAGAGAACTTTCAAAACTCTTCCATACCTTCTCAAATTTTTTATATTTTTGGAACTTGGAGCGAAATTCAGGTGGTAAGCGAGCAAAGAGGGGGTAGGACATGGAGGTTGAGGTACGAGAGAAGCGCTTACTTCACTGCTGGCGACAAACATGCATGCCAGGAGATTCGTCAGTTGCAGGACAGTCACGCCTGTCATAGCTGTGGTTCCTGGGCCTCGTGATTCTCAGTAACGAACAGCGTCGCAATCTTTTCTTCAGTAGTTAATGCAAAACCTGCATCGCATTCTTACCTCTCGTCCTCCCAGTACAACGGGCCATCAATAGGTCTTCATCGCATCATCTGCATCACGTTCCACATTGAAGCGAAGCAGCCTCAAATGTCAACTCGTGTACCCACCCCACTAGTGATAATCCATTTTCTGAAGACCTCTTTGATGACAAAAATGCGGGTTTGGGGTAAGAGAATGTTAAAAGCTCAAGAGGCCAAAGGGGGTGATTTTTGTATGCTCTGACGCCCGGCTACTAATGCCATCAGAGGAGAAGGAAGCAGGGTCAATCGGCAAAAATCCGGGCGGTCGCACACGCTTGCAGTGCCTGCTTGTAGCCCGCAACTCCTGGATGCAGAATGTCAGGACGACCAAGGTCACCTGTGTTGATGATGTGATTCGAAGACATTCATTGCGGATACAACGTGGTGTTTTCAGCAGAATTTGCTTGCGGAGCGCTTCATCACTGGATGAGGAGGAGACGAAGGAGGATTAGAGTCAGTAGGGTTCGCCTCTAAAAGGAGAGGGCCGGTCGCAGAAGTCAGCTGATATGATTCAGGCCAGACTGAGTCAGCGCAAACCGCTCCTCGCTTATCGCCGTCAATCAAAAAGGTCCAGGACCTCTCTCTAGCCAGGGCATTCTTTGACCAGGCCTTGATTAACCCAGCGATGTCATATGCCGCCTATGCGTAAACGCATAAGTAGAGGCATGATCTCTTAGTGGGTTAACCACCACAACATGTCTTGTCACATACAGCGAATGAATGAGTTGAAATGGAGGCAACACTTGGCCAAAAAAAGGCCAGACCGTCGCTCTCGCGCGCCTCCAACCACTGTCACACCCTCATGTCTCCGCCTCTCCTCCTCAGCCACCACCAAGCGGTTTCTCAGATGACCATGTATCTCAGAGTCATGTTATGGGATCAGACCTCCGCTTCAGCCTCCACCGTCGCAGAAGTACCACAGGGACCACAGAGACACATCATACCCTTCTCCATCCGCTTTGTTTGGACGACATGCACGCCATACAGCGGCCAGTCTAGCTGCCAGCTTCTGTTCTTCCAGGCTTGGAGCAGAAGAAAACCTTTAACCCAAACCATCCCGAAGCCAAAAGCCTGAATGGTCGACATTTGCAGGCTCTTGGCCTTTTAAATGTTGCCTTTCCATCTGGTGGTCACAGATGGGTTTCCGCCACGTCAGGGCCCCCCTTGCCTGCCCCCAATGCCAATGCCGAGCAGGCATTTCTTTGCCCAGAAAAGCCGACCCTGCCCTGGCCAGCCACGTGCCCATCTAAAATTTCAAGCGCTGTCTGCATCTGTGGCCGGAAAAGGTCCATTGCCCACCGAACACATGGACTAGTAAGCCGCCCAAGGCCGCTATATCTCTGTGACAGCTCACTGGGTGGGCTGGTGGATGTCTCTGGGGGTGACGGTGGGTCTCAGGCTCGGCGAACGCTCTTCAAAACCGCAGGGATGGTGCAGGGTCTTTCCCCCAAGGTCCTCTGGTGACATCACTGCCCATAGAAACCAGGCCGTTTGAAATTAAAACTGTCTTGGAGACCGTCCACACACAGGGCAGGAGCTGTGGACGGCTCTCCGCAACGAGACCGAGCGCTGGCTGGTGCCAAGAACCTTGTGCCAGCAAGGTGGTGTGCCCATAACGGGCGAAATCTGCGGCCGCCCTTAAGATCGGTAGGCTGGAGCACATCCCCTTTCCTGGCACATGTCATGAAACTTGTTGTCCAGAAATTTTCTAAAGAAGCTACCCGGGTCTGACTGCCTGCTGAGGAAGGCTCGAAGGGCTAAGTTCGCACTTCCGGGCCCTTCGCACCCTGCTTCGCCCCTGGCTGCGTTGGGAGCGTCAGCTCGGCCACCCCGCAACCGTCTCATTGTTTGACGTGGCAACACGCCGGAAATTTCCCCCCTCCACATGCTCCCGCGATTGTGGCAGCAGCGCAATGCCATTCCGCAGTACGAAGTGACACATGGCCTGACAAAACAGCGGGGCGGAAACCCCGGGGTGTTGAGCCACCGAAGTGGAGGCAGGTGAAAGAGCCTGCACCATCCTTGCCAGTTTTGAAGAAGCCACCAAAAAAGGTCAGGGGCGGGCCAAGGGCCCTTGTCACATGAGCATTGTGGTGATCTTAGTTCGGGAAACATGGGTTGGAAAACTCTGAAACAACGGGCCCGCCAGCGACTGGGGAGGAAGGGCCCACAGATGCGGACAAACGGAGCCTTTCCTCCGCAAACCCCAAAAGGGCCCAAACAGTTTCACAATTTCATGGGCCCCTTAAATTTTAGGCAGGGGGTTTTGGGGGTCCAGACTAGTGCAAGGGGCCATCACCCCCAGGTTGCATCATCTCAGGCATGTCAGGGCTGTGTTGAAGCTGTGCCGGAGGAAAGCGGAGGGGGAAGGGGAAAGGGAGGAGGGGGAAAATTTTCCAAGACACCGATTTTTACCGACGTCCCTGCCTTAAAATTTTTGGGCGCAATTTTTGAGGGGGAGGGGGAAGATAAAGAAATCAGTTTGCAAGTGCCCCTCGCCCAAAAGGTTTTGGGAAAATAAAGGGCCCCCCCATCTCTCCCCTTAAATGCTGGATGCCCATTTCCCCCCAAACATAATCCTCCCCCATTAAGGCCATCAAAATAAAACAACGGGTTTACTGGGGGCCACCCTCCTGGATTCCCCCCGGTAAAAAAACAAAACTCACCCATTTTTCCCTTCCACCCCCCCAAAATAGAATTAAAAGGGCAAAAGGAGACCTTGTTTGATTGATCAACTGTAACATCTGTTGCGTCTGCTTAAACTTCCCCAAAATGTCAGGGTGGAAAAAACATCACGCGGACGGGCAGAAATATTTGCCCAAAAAGGCGTAGCGGAAAGCACGGCCAAAGGTGCCAAGAAGAAAAATTTTTAAACCTTTTGGGGCAATCTTTTGTTTACCACCTCACCAACGCATGCAATGCAGGGCACACTCCAACCCCCAAAAACCCAGTTTAAGATCAGGGTGCACGCATCGCGCCCTTCAAAAACCAAGTTTTTTGGTTATGTTTTCTGGAAACCCCAATAGACTTCGGGGTAAAAAAATGGACGAATGGCCCGGGATGCTCCAAGCCATAGGGCGGTTTTTAAAAAATGGCATCCTGCCCACACCAAAGCGTCTTATCTGGCGGCCCTTCCAGCCCCCAGCGGGAGGAGTAAATTACAACAAACGCACCCGGGCTTTCCACAGTATGGGGAAACTTTGGGATTTTTCATCAAAAATGAATCGGGCCAGGGATCTCGATGTTTTGGGGGGAAACCCCCAAAATTGCCAAGGTCACCGATTTTTTTCCGGTCTATTTTCACTTTACTTTTCAAACAGAAATGGTCCCTTAAAAAAAATGTTTTTTAAAATAAACATTTCTTACTCCCTTTTTTTAATCTTTTTTCCCCAACTTTTCTTTTTGGGCGGGTTTTGCTGGAGGAGACTGAAAAAACCCGCAATTTTTTCATGACAACACCAATTCCAATTTACTCACTTTAAAACTTTAGAAGTTTTTTTTCAATTTTTCAATTTTTTTTTGAGGCATGTTTTCTGTAAAATACACTATAATTATGGTCCTTTGGAACAGAAAGTTTTTTTTTAAGTGGCATTTTTTCCCCCCCACAAATTTTTTAAAAGTGGCCCAGAAGTCATTTTTTTTTTAAATTTTTTTTGGGTCATGCTGCCTTTTAAATGCAGGCAATACTATAGGGCCTATTATAAAAAAAATTTTTCTAACAACATTTTTCTTCACAATTATCCAAAAGTGGGCCCAAGGGGCCCTCTTTTAAATTTTTTGGGGGATTTTGCTTTGAAATGCAGCTATACTACAAAGGGCCTATTTTAAAAAAAAAAATTTTTTTTTCTAACAACATTTGTTCTTCAAAATTTTTTCCAAAGTGGCTCAAGGGTGATGGGGCTGTCAGAAACAGAAATAGGGGGACCTGTTAAGGGAAACACATATTGCAAAATACTTTTTTTTGCAAGACTTTAACATAGCTATCAACCCCTTATTGAACAACCCATTTAATACAATTAAAAAAAAAGAAAAAAAGACAGGGTGGGTTTCCATCCAATTTTAAAATGTTTTTTCTAATTAAACTACTAAAAAATTTGCAGTACAAAAACTGGTAAAAAAATTCTTCTGAATTGTACAAGGGAGGTACAGGAAAAACTTGACCAGAGTGGGTTTTATTCAGAGGCCCGGATAGGACACGGACAAGAACAAAGACAGAGATAATTTCTTCCACATTTGATAAAATAAAAAAAAAAAATCCCAAAAAAAGGCACCTGGGGGAACAGGGGTTAACCACCATTTTTTTCCAAATAAAACTAAATTTGGTCTGCACTCATACGAGGGGCAAGCGCACCCAGGACAGGGACAAAAATTTTCCATGAACAAAATGGGGGGTTGAAAACTCCTTTATCCGGCACTTTTTTAAATGGGAGGCATCAGGGGGGCCATGCGGGGCCCGGGACGAATATAAATTTCCGTGAAACAAAAGGGTGGTTGAAAGACTCCTTTTTCCCGGAAATTTTTAAATCTGTGGTCAGAAAGGTTTAAGGGCTTTCGGGGTACAGGACAGATATAGTCAAGTCCATGAAACTAAAATGGGGTTAAAAAACTCCTTTTTTTCCCACTTTTTAATCGGGGGTCATGCAGGTTTGGGGCTCATGCAGTGGCCCAGACGGGTATAGTCAATGTCCATGAAACTAAAATGGGGTTAAAGCCCCTTTTTTCCCGGCACTTTTGAATCGGGGGTCATGCGGGTTTTTGGGGCTCTTTTCTGTGCCCGGACAGGTAATCAATGTCCGGGGAAACAAAATGGGGGTGAAAGACCCTTATTCCGGCACTTTTTTAATGGGGGGTCATGCAGTTTGGGGCTAAATTTTTGGGGCCCAGAACGGGGACAGTCATTCCATAAACAAAAATGGTGGTTGAAAGACCCCTTTTTTCCCGCACTTTTAAATCGGGGTCATGCGGGTTTGGGGCTCAGCGTGGCCCGGACGGGTTTTAAGCCCAATGTCCAGTGAAACTAAAATGGTGGTTAAAGACTCCTTTTTTTTGGGCACTTTTGAATCTGGGGGCAGCCGGTTTGGGCTCATCTGTGGCCCGGGACAGTATAGTCAAGCCCAGTTCAATAAAATGGGTTGAAAACTCCTTTTCCGGCCCACTTTTAAAAACGGGGGGTCACGGTTTGGGGCTCATGCGTGGCCCAGGAAAATAACAATGTCCAGTGAAACTAAAATGGTGGTTGAAAGACCCTTTTTTTCCGGGCATTTTTTAAAATTTGTGGGTCAACAGTTTAATGGTCATTCTGGGGACAGGACAATATAGTCAATGTCCAGGAAACTAAAAGGGGGTTAAAAGACCCTTTTTTTCCAGCCTTTTTAATCTGGGCATGCGGTTTGGGGGCTCATGCGGGGGCCCGGACGGGTAAAGTCAATGTCCAGTGAAACTAAAATGGGGGTTTTGAAAGACCCCCTTTTTTCCGGCCCTTTTGAATTTTGGGGTCATGCGGGTTTTGGGCTCATGCTGGGGCCCAGGACGTATAGTCAATGTCCATGAAACTAAAATGGGGGTTAAAAGACTCCTTTTTCTGGCACTTTTAATCTGGGGTCATGCATTTGGGGCCATTGTGTCCCCAGGACAGGGATGTATATGTCCATAAAAACTAAAAGGGGTGTTGAAAATTTCCTTTTTTGGCACTTTTGAATTTTTGGGGGTCATGCGGGTTTGGGGCTCATGCTGGGGCCCCGGGACGGTATAGTCAATGTCCAGTGAAACTAAAAGGGTGGTTGAAAACTCCTTTTTGGCACTTTTGAATCGGGGGGTCATGCAGGTTTGGCTCTGTTTGGGGCCCGGACATGTATAGTCAATTCCAGTTCAACTAAAATGGGGTTGAAAGACTCCTTTTTTTCCGGGCACTTTTAAATTGGGGGGGGTTCTGCAGGTTTTTGGGGGCCATGCTGCGTTCCGGGACAGGGATATTCAATGTCCATTTAAGAAGAATGGTTCAAATCATACTGCCTTCGGGCACTTTTTTAATTTTTGGGGAGCAAGGTTTTGGGGCATGCTGGGTACAAGACAGGGGTAGTGAATGTTGTGGTTTTTTTTCTTGGCTTTTATAACCTAAGGTGTTGCCTAAGATGTACACGTACCTTTGACTGTTTTGTGGAAGTTTTCCACTTCTCCGCCCTTTTTTGGGTGTAAGAATGAAGGGGTTTTTTGCTCTCCCTAACTTTTAATGTCACGCTCATAATCACTCTCACATTTACATCTTTACGATGATGGTCACTACGACCATCGACCGAGTTTTATGGCCAACGCAATCGCTCAACACTAGTCCTGAATTGTGGGAAGTCGGACAGTTTTCTGCTCCTGCTCTTCAGTCGCGTGCACCGCTGCTCCACTCTCTTTTCCCAGCAGTGCACCACGCTGTTACATGACAGCATCATGGGATTACATGAAATATTATGGGCATCTAGATATTCACTGCTGGTTTGTAACACATGGATCTCTTTATCCACTGGTCTTTTCCACCCGTACCGCCCCCCTTTTTCCCCCTGCTTATTAAATCTAATCCCCATCTAAAATTTTCTACCCCCCACATTTTCTAGATTTCCTCCCTCCTCTTCCCAGTTTAAATGCTCCTGCACCCCTTTTAGAAATTCTCCCCCCACCAGCCCGACCCCTTCCTTCAGGTAAATGTTCTGTAAAAACAATTGTACCCCAAGAAAAACAGCCCAGTTCCTAAGCCCAAACCCTTCTCCCACACAAGATTCATCATGCATTCAACTCCCTGGCTCCCCATTTTTTTTTGTGTTCGCAAGGGACAGGGGAACCCAACCTTGGGGGTCCTTCCCTTTACTTTAGCCTAGTTTTATAAAATTATCCTTGTTTTCTCCCCCGACTGATTTTCCCTCATTGGTTCCAACATGGCCAAGACAGCTGGGCACGCCACCTCTCCAGTAATTTATCCACCCGGTCTACCACATGGCGAACCCTGGCCCAAGGGAGACAGAAAGCCATTCAGTTGAGAGTCTTGGTGACAAATTAGCCGTCCTTCCATTTCCTGATTATAGAATCCTCTATAACCACTAACTGTCTTTTCCTATCTGCATTCCGATTCCCCCTGACTACTAGTTGGGCTATTCTGCAAGGAGAGCATATCCACAGGTTCCCTTTCTGAACTGATTTCCAACATTTTCCAAAACAATTTTCAATTTTCTAGGGAACTCAGGAACAAAGTGGCCTTCCTTTTCCTGTTCCCTGAACTTCCTCAATTCATTAACCACACATGGCTCATCCCGCGATCTATTCCTCCCCCCCCCTCCAAAAATTTTCCCCTAAATGCTTGCTCATAACAGGGGTTTTGTTAGGCAGTTTTTTTCCACAAATACAATTGATAGCCTGCGGAGGGAGAGATGCACCTCCCTCTCCCCAAGTAACCGGTAAAGCTACAAACAGGCTTGCGGGCCCTCAGGGAAAACCAGCACAGGGGGGCTGAAACTCATCCGCGCCGCGTGACATGATACACTCTACCTTACCGGGGAAGAAGACGGAGCCCAGCGGGGGCAGGAAAGGTGGTACTTTATTTTTTTTTTTTTAATGTATAACCCTACCTTAAATAAGGAACCATATCACCTGCCTATATCTATACTGGGGGCCATATCACCTACCTATATCTATACTGGGGGCAATATTACCTACCTATATCTACTGGTGGCCCTATTACCTACCTATGTCTACTGGGGGCCCTATTGTCTGTCTATATCTATAATGGGAGCCCTATCACCTGCCTATATCTACTGGGGGCCATATCACCTGCCTATATCTACTGGGAGCCATATCACCTGCCTATATATACCGGGGCCTATTACCTATCTATATATGCTGGGGGCCCTGAAACCTATCTATATACTGGGGGCCCTATTACCTATCTACAGACTGGGGATTCCTATTACCTATCTACAGACTGGGGGATCCTATTAATATACTGTCTGGGGGACCCTATCTACAAACTGGGGGACCCTATTACCTATCTACAGACTGGGGGACCCTATTATCTATATACCTACTGGGAGACCAAATTACCTATATATCTACCTACTGGGGGACATATAAACTATATACCTACCTACTGAGGGGATATATAACCTATTTACCTACCTACGGAAGATACCTATATACCTATCTACTGGGAGGGGTTCTATAAACCTACCTAATGTGGGGCCTATAAAGGAAATATGGGCGACTCCCCATCTCCCACTACAGGTACCTGGCTTTTCTATCATAAAAAAGCCAGTTGCTGTGGGGATAGGGAATCACCATGCTTTCCTGTATAAACCCCCATTAGGAAAGGAGTTATATAAACCCCCCAGTAGGTAGGTACATAGGTGCTGGAAAAGTGAGGATTCTAAAATGTTTGTGTGGTAAATTTTGTAGAGACGAGTTGTTGCCAGGAGAAGTCATCATGGAAAAGAGAAGGGGAAGTGAACAACTCTGATTAGAAAAGACATTTCCTGTAAGTCACTAAATGTAACTTTAATGTGATCACTAATATTTCTGCAGTGCACCTACATACAACAAATATCTACTACTATATGGTCACTGTATGGCGTTAATATATGTCTTCAGAGGCTGTGTACAACTTATGATCACATGTGGTGGTTGCGTTATGTCATTGTCTGGCAGTATTATTTGATCTATAAGTAGTAATAGTTTGGAGTTTTGTAGGAGTTTTTTTTTTTAGTGACAATGATTCATATGGTATATTTGCTCCATGTATAGGTGTATTATTTGGTGACTGTTATCTATAAGGAATTACACTGTCATAAGGAAGTGAGCGTTTTTGAAAAGTCAAATTTGTCAGTGCTGATTTTCATTGTACAGTGAAGGCTGAACAGGATCTATGTGAAATATGCATAAAATTAGTGACAGGAACATAAGTTTTTTTCTCTGTAACAATACATGTTGCAGTTCACAATGTGGCATGAAAAATACTATGTGAACGCAGTCCTACTGAGCAAAACTTAACACAAACGGCTCGGGCACGGATGTTTTAGGACCCTAGCAACACCCCTGCTTAGTGATAAGCAAACTCCGCTCATAATTATCAATCACCCTCAGTGTTGCATTCTGCTCCTCCAGATCTACAATATGAGTGTCTAGATTATAAACACGCTCATATCTGCTGCATTGGTATTAACCCTGGACCTGCTGATCCAGTAGTGCATAAAATGGTAAAATGTGCACAGAACAAAAAAGTCTTGGATAGTAACTTACTACTAAATAATACTAATACTTGTTTAGGCGTATAGAATTTTTTGTTAGACTGTTGATCCAGTCTGATCACAACTTTTATTTTAAGGCATATTGGTTCATGCCTTATGAGTTATCTGTTCTGGATCAATAGAGCGAAACAAAATTAAAAAATTCCGCCTACCCCTCCATTCATCCACATCTTCTCCCAACTCTTTGTTTAGCTTAATGGACAAATGTCTTTTTTTTTTAACCATACTAACTATGCAACTATATCTGTCCTTTTCCCAAATTAAAATTCCTGACCATAACAAAAGATAAAAATTCCTTGGGCAATGATCCCTAAAAACACTTTTTTTGCAGGATCTATGCATTTAAAATCACATAACCTATGCAGCGCAGGCCCCTAGTGTTTTTTTCCTGTATAAAAGGAAATTAGGGGCTTGGGTAGTTTTTGAAGGGTTCGGTATGGGCCGTGGACCCCGCAAGCGGGGTAAAGCCCACACCGGGGGAGCGAACAAGTAGGTTCCGGATTCACCAAGCCCCCGCAAAGGGGGGATGGACTTGCTGCGGCGGAATCTCCCCAGGTTTTCCCCATTTGGGGGAACTTGCTTTGCGGTGGCGGCCAAGGGTAGGCGAGGAACAGATTCGTCAGGCAGGCCGGTGGGGGGCAGAAGGAAGGTCGGGGCAGGGGGCAGAATTCTGTCAATAAACGTAGCAAGGGGTTGGGAAAAGGGGGTAATAAAGACAAGGGTACGGGAAAGTTTTTCTAATAGGCAAGGCCCTGCTGGGAAGGGGGGCTTAAATAGGGGCAGTCCCCGGCAAAAGCCAATTACCGGGCACGGGCCCCCGTAAATCAAAAACACTTGCCGCGGCCCGCTCTAGGGACGTACCGCGCCGCCGGGGGACCAGGACAACGGGGGCTGGAGGTGGCGGGGAAAGGGGGATTGGGCCCCGGCAGGGGAGCAGGGGGAACCCACGCCCTAAAGTGCGGGGGGGCGCTGCTCGGCATGGGGAAACGGACCCCCCGGGGTCGAGGGGTTGCAGGGGCACCCGTGACAGTACCCCCCCCCTTTTGGGCCCCCCCCTCTTTCGGATGGGAGGAATTCTGGTGACACTGCGGTAAAATGTTTCTTCTGGCCCCCAAATGACCTTCCTCGGGCCCGAACCCCTTCCATCTACGAGGAAATATGTTTCTTCTAGTCCCCCCCTTTACCCCAAGTTTTCCCTTTTGACCACAAAGACATTAGGGGATCACCACAGACAAAGGGGGAACTGCCCCCCGAAGAAATGACTAGGACCGGGGGGTTTTTTAGTAGGAGACATTAAAGGAGTTTTCGGGGAGGGTGGGCCGGAGTTTATGGGGCCACCGGTTTTATGCGTTAAAGGCCCTAAAAAGGTCCTAAAAAGCGGGGCCCATTTGTAGGGGGGGATTTTGGGGGGGGACAATTTCCCCGACAGCCACACCTTTTTACCCGGGGGAAGACAGGAGCGGGCTTCTTTTTTTATCTGCTTGGTCTTCATGCGCTCCAAAGAAAGGAGCAGAGAGGGCGGGTCGGGACCAGATGGCCCTCATTCCTGGACCAGAGTGTCAGCATGGAACCTCAGACGGGATGCCAGGGGGGAGAGCTGGGGGGGGATGAGACCGTACACAAGTAAAGGGAGAGGCCCCCGGGGGACTCCCCTCAGGGAAATTTAGAAAATTCTGCCATGAATATTTGGCCCAGTCATCTTCCCGAGACGATACGAAAGGGTTTCAGGTAAAACCCCAGAACCTGGTTGATTTCCACTGGCATTGTCTGGGGTGATAAGGGGGAGAAGTCGGTTTTACCTGGAGTTGAGAAAAAGGCCCCCCAAAAATTTGGAAACGAAACTGAAACCCCCCGATACGAGAGATCTGCAGGGAAGTCCGTGTAGCTGAAAAATGGGGCGAAAAAAAACTAGCCAAGCGAGGGGCAAGGCGGGCCCTGGCAAAGGGCAAAATGCGGCTTTTTTGGAAAAAACCGATCTTGCCACCCAGAAATGGGTTTTGCCAGCCGAAGGGAGGAAGTTCGGTACAAAATCCATTGCAGGGAGACATGGTTGGTTAGGGAGGGGTAGGGGGTGTAGTGGGGGCCCGCCAGTTTTCCCGGGGTGTTTTGTTGCGGCACAGGAGGTAAAGGGACTAAACGAAGTCCCTGACATTTTAAAAAGGGTCGGGCCACCAATTAACCGAGATATCAGGAGGAATTTTTTACGAGTGCCGGGGGGTGACCGGCCCCCAAAAGCAATTCCCCATTTAGGATACTCTCGGAGCGCGGGGGTTTACTTTTGGGCTTCCCCGGGGGAAACCCTTTCCAAAAGGTAAAATGGATGCAGAGAGAAGAAGTTTTCTTCACCCACCACTCGGAGGCAGAGAGAAGCACGCTTTCAAGTTCTTTCCGGGGGCCGGAAATCGACTGGAAGTCAACCGGGAGAAAAAGACGTCCACCTAGCCTGGGGTGGGTTAATCGCTGAGCCGTTGGAGTTTAAGGGGGGTTTTTGGGGACCCAGTAATTACAGATGCGGGTGAGCGCCTTCCAGCAGATAACCCTTTCCCTAGTTTGAGGGCTAATGCTTTCCTTTTCCCCAAATATGTATTCTTCCCCCGCCGGCGAGAATGTCTTAAAAAAGAAGCCACACGTGACCGCGGCCCGGGGGCCCTTTTTTTGCGGGGAAATGCTCGGGCCCCCACTGGGGCATCAATTCCCAGCGAGAAGGTTTCGGGGGGGTAGGGGCGCACAGAAAGGTCGGGCAAAGGCAGTTTTGGGGCTTAGAAAATCCCCTCCTGGCTTCGGGGCCACTACGAGGGTTGCGTGTTTTTTCGTGAGAGCCACTTAGACCACTAGCGGGGAGAAGTGTGGAATAAATTTTGGGGAATGTTTCAGAACACCGGGAACGCTGTAGGTGCAGCCGCTGGGCAGGGCCACTGCAACAGGGGCGCATTTCACGGGATCCATCCAAAGCCTTGATCAAGATCATTTATCTCGAAAGGGAACTGGTTTGGGGAAGGGGCACTTCCCCCAGCTTGGCATACGGTGGGAAGCTCGGAGACCCTCAATACTGAGGGAAAATTGGTGCGGTGGGTTTCAATCGGAAGAACCCCAAAAAATTCCCGGTTTAAACCACGACACGGGTTTAGGGATCTCTGAAGATTCGTTCACGAGCTTTTGGAAAGACGGAAGTGATACACAGACCGAATGGGATGACCGTACCCAAGGGCCTGCCGGGTGTTGAACGCCGTCTTCCATTCAACGCCCCCTTTCAATACGAACCCCAATTTTAGGCCCCCCTCAGATCCCCTTTAAAGACCTTACTCCTTGTAAGGTCAAAAAGTTCTGTGATCAAAGCGCGGAATCTATTTTTCCCGGTTTTGCAGGCCCCAAATCGATCAGGGGGTAAGGAAAACCCTCCCTTTTTTTCAAAAAAGAAGAACCCCACTCCGCGGGTAAGGGGGATTCCGAATGAACCCCTTTTTTTAGATTTTCCCGAAAAATTCGGGCATGGCCTGCGTCTCCGGAAAGGGCAAGGGTAACTTGACCCCGTGGAGGACTGGGACCTGGCATCAATCAATGGACAGTCATAGGGGCGATGTGGGGAAGGGTCTTGCGTTTTTCCCCCGAGAAAACATCGGCGATTCCAAATATTCAGCTGGTAACCCGGGAACGGGGTCTAGGGGCGGCGAGAGCAGGGAAAACCGGCGAGGTGCCACCAACAGCGATCAAGCAAATTGGGACCCCAGCGAGTTATTCACCAGTCTCCATTCAGCGGGAGAGTAAGCCGCACCCCTGGAAGCCCGAGGAGGGCCGGAAAGCAGCGAGGCAAAAACCCTAAAATTTTTTCCTTATGTAGGGGCCCCAGTGGGGGGACAGTGGTTTGGTGAAAATTGTATGGTGTCGCTAAGCACTCCCCCCTACCAAGGAAAACACCAGCGGCTTTTCCAGGGGGAAAACCCGGGAAGAAATACGCATCACTAGCCGGTGGATAAAGTTCCCGGCTAGCCTGAGTCGGGAAAGCCGAAATTGAAAGAAAATCGAGCATCAGTCATGCCTGTTAACCCCCACATAGGGTGGGGAGGGAATTTGCATGGGAAAGCCTCTCCCACAGAACCCAGGTCGGGGGTTCCGCAGCTTGGGGGCTTGGGGAAAAATTCCCCAAAAATGCTCTTTGCTGCCACATAAACCCGTTCTTTTGCCACGCTGGGCCCCCCCTTTCTCTGAGAGAGCCCGGTAATCGCAGGGGTCCTCGCGGGGGGTTGGCGACTGTTTCACAGGAGGCCTCTGGAACACCCAACCAGGCATGGGAAACCCCGGGGAGGTTTTAGCCAACCACGCTCTTGCCTGTTTTTTTTCCCCCTTTGGTGAATGACATCGATTTGGGTGGCCAACCGGTCAATTCGCTGAGGGACGATGGGATGTCTCTGGAGGGCCCAAAACTCCGTACTCGCTTGAGAGTCCTTCTTAAAGGTGGCGCCAGAGCGGCCCCTTTTTCCAAGAAAGTTTTTGAGGCTAAGGTCGGAATTGAAACCCCGTAGTCTTTCCACGAAAACTCCCCCCCGGCGCAGGTTTAGGAGGGCTTCCCCCACAGAGGATCACGGTTTTGGGTTCCTCAAACACTTCGGAATTTCCCTGAGGAAAGACGCAGGTCAGCCATTTTCGGGGCGTCCCGGGCCCATGAGTTGGCCCCTGCCAGGACCTTCCCGGGGAGCGACTAACCAAAACCCACTCTTGATTTTCAGACAAGAATGTCGCTTCCCCCTCATAGAACATTGGGGGAACCCCCCGCAGAGTTTTGGGGCTCCGCGAACTTGGGCGGGGGGGCGCACCGGAGTTTCGGCCCCCCCCCAGCCAGAGGAACCACCGAAGCTGGGGCAACCCTGGGGGGGTGATGAATTGTGTGGGGCGGGTGATTGCTGCTCGATGGAAACTGGGTTTTAGTTGCTGCGCAGTTGGCCCCTTCCGTGATTGCGGGAACAATTGCGTTTGGGGGCCGCCAAAAAGGGCATTGGGGACCTTGGGGGGGGATCCAGGCCCGGGCTTACTGTAAACGATTGCGGTAGGGATCCGCTGGACCCCCGAAAAACGATGGGGGGAACCCCCCACCCGGGAGCGGAATCAAGTAGGTCCCGGGTTTTCCCCAAGCCCCCGCAAAGCGGGGGTGGACTTTTGCGGGGGGGAATCTACAAGGCCCCTTCCCCGGCGGAACTTGCTTGCTGGGGGGCCAAAGGTAGGCGAGGGACAGATTCGCAGGCATGCTCGTTTCGGGGGCAGGAGGAAGGGCGGGGGGCGGCAGAGATTTGTGGGCAATAAACAAGGCAAGATGGTTCGGTTTACCGGTAATCAAGACAAGGGTACAGGAATGTTTCTCAATAGGCAAGGGGCACTAAAGATCCGGCAAGGCTGAGGAAAAAGGGGAGCTTAAATAGGGCAGGCCCGGTAATAGCCCAATTACCGGGGCCTGGCCCTTTAAATCAAAACTGCCGGGACCCTGAGGGACAGACAGACCGGGGGAGGAGCGTGGCTGGGTAAGAGGACTTGGGGGACCAGAGGGAGCGAGCGGCCCCGACCCAAGTCGGGACGAGGCGCCCTCGGGATCGGGAACGGATGCGCCCGCACCCGGGACGAGGGTCCCGGGGGGATCCCACTTATTTGGAAGTTTTGGTTGTTTTACCAAAACCCAAATTCATTCCATTTATGACATTGTCTTAGGAAATTTTTCCCCCCACCCCAAAGGGAAAACAATCCGAAAAGTTGGGTGTACATAAAGCAAGGTTAAATTTCCCCCAAAAATTGGGTTTAAAATGCCTTCGCTGGATAGTGGGCCAAAAAAATAGCATGCAAACATTCCCCCCCCCATAACGCTGCCACCAGCAGATTGTGTTCTTCCAGCAATGTTTGTAGGGTATGTTTTCTGTGATGTTTCTTTCCTTACATGCCAACATCTATCCATTCCAAGCGGGAAATTTGACTATTTGTAGACAGCAACCCACTGCCAATCCACAGAGGTCAAATTTCTACAGTGGGGTGAAAAATTAAGCCTTTTCTACTGATACAAGTTCATTAGTAGAGATTTAGGGTGCCATGTATGAAATTTGACGTTAACAAGCAAAATTTCATGCGCCTAACCTAAGTCTAGAATGCGCCTGATTTATGAACCCGCTATACAGCGAGTCATAAATCAGGCACATTCTAGCTCTCAGGCAACATTTCTGGATCACGTATACCACTTTGAAAGTGGTATACCTGTTCCAGGTGTAATGCGCCCAGAAATGGCGTAGCAATGCTATAAATATGTAGCTTCGCTACGGTTCTAGTGTGCCCAGCCTTGTAATGTGGCCGATAGTGGGGGGCTTGAGGGAGATTTAAAAATGTATGAACGGGGCTGCACCTGATGTCGGGCTGAAAAGACGCCAGATATCATGTCGCCCTTAATGACCATCTCCTGCGTTGAAGCCCTATAACTGTGTTATTAAACACATGTATGGGAGTCCCCGGGTTTATCTGAGCAGTGACCTGCCCCATTGTAACTTCGGTCCCTTTGTGCCCCCAAGTACCCAATTTTTCACCTTTAAACATTATGGATGGGGTGGTTTCCGCTTTCCCCACATCATTTAAATTAAAGGGCGCCATTTTTTACTCAATACATTTTCCCATCAAAAGAACAAAAAAAGTTCACAACCCCTTTTTTATAAGTACCAAAAACCTTTAGCCTTAAAAGCTAAAAATTGCTGACAGACGACTATTGCCGGGGGGGGAAAAACCCCAACAGCCCACAGCCTGCTAAGGCCCAGGCACAAGGGGCTCGGGCATCCTGCTTCATCGCCCAGGCCCTCTTTCCAGATTCTTCAGAGACAGTGACTGCACAGCCTTACAAGTGGGGGGTCCAACAATCTCTCCTTATTCAGCCTGGTAAGCCTAACCCTTTTGGCCTTAACCTCCAGGTGTCCCCCCCCTAGTGTGACGTGGGAGTGGTGCTTGACATAATCTGAAACCCCCTATGCCGGGCTTCACAGGAGAGAGGTTAGTTAATTATTTTTTTTTCTACTAATGGGGTCCAGACTACCTACCTATCTTTGTGGGGCCTACCTAAAGCCTACCTACTTATGCGGGCCCCCAAAAAGCCTACCATATTTGGCCCACCTAACCTCCTACTTTACTATGTAGGGGCATTTTTAAAACCTCCCCTAGCTATCTGGGGTCCCCAAGCTTACCCCTATGTGGCCCCAGAAAAGCCGACTTATTTTGGGGTCCACCTATAGCCTACCTAACTATTTGAGGCCCATGTAAAGCCTCCCTAAGTATGTGGGGCCCACCTCAACTTACCTACATGGCTACCTGGGGCGTACCTACTGAGCTACCTGGGGCCCATCTATAGCCTTCCTATCAACCTATGTGGGGCCCACCTACAGCTTGCCTACCTAGGTACCTGGCGCATACTTAGCTAGCTACCTGGGGCCCACCTACAGCCTGCCTATCTTCGTGCGACCCAATTATAGCCTAACTGACTATGTGGGGCTCACCTACAGCCCCTTTTACATGGGGCCCTCCTATAGCTATTAGCTACTAGTGTGGCCCCAACTCCAGTACCCACCATTAGGCCCATATAGCCTACCTACCTATTGGGGGCCCAACCTAACCCCCAGGGGCCCACCCACCTTTCTAAAATGGGACGACAGCCTCCTACCTATGTGGGGCCCATCCAGTTGCTACTGGGGCCCACCTACAACCTACCTTGTGGGGCCCCCTCTATGCGCCTACTTGTGGGACCACTTACAGCCTACCTAGCTACCTGGGCCTACCTATGTACCTGTTACCTGCCTATCTACATACCTGGGGTCTGTCTACCTAACTGTGACCTAACCATTCCACCCAGGTCTTCTTCCGACCACTTTAGCCTACCACCCAATAGGAACAATTTTGGGAAACCAAAAATTTTGAAACAAAGAAAACCCTTTGGGAAAATTTAACATTATTGGGAACCGATCCAGAGAGAAAAGATGGAAATTTCTTCTCAACCAGAAAGTAAAAATTTTCCAGTCCTAACCAGTTTTGGAAAATTAGAAAACCAAAGGGATTTTAACACCTGGATCCATCTTACCTAAATTTGAAGGAGAAGATGATCTACTCCTAACAATGAGGTTTACAGAAAAACAGTGGGGGCATTCTATACATAGCCCCAATACTGTCCCGATATCACAGCGACAATGTGTATTTTGTGCCGAGTTAAGTAAGCACGTCAAAGAGACTGGAATGCAGTTAAAAAAGTCCTTAATATCTGAAGCAAATAAGACGTGAATCTAAAAAAAAATTTCAAATGGTGATTAAAACTCCCGTTACGTGGACACAGATGGGCCGGAGATTTAAGTGATCGAAAATCAACAACGGTTACTTATTTAAATTTGGAGAAAGTCCAATTTCTTGGGCAAGCAGAAAAAGGTGTAGTTGCGTTATCATCTACAGAGGCAGAATAAATTTTTCACTCATGCAGTCAAAATAAATTTGGGTTTAACCAACTGTTAGAGGATCTTGGTAAAAAATCCAAATCAACCTGTTACGATTTATGAAGACAACCAGGGATGTATTAAACTCGCCAGCAGTGAAAGGATCAATGCCAGGACCAAACACATTGATGTAAGACATCACCACCTGCGAGATTTAGTGGAACGTGGTATCATTGACTTTGTCTACTGCGAAACTGACAATATGATAGCTGATGGGCTTATTTTCTGTGGGCTGAAGTGTACTTTTTTTTGTACTTGTACTTTGTATTTGTACTTTTATCTATATTTTCTTTAAAGCATTTATGATATGGGATAACTAAGGTTATGCACTGATACCAGTTGTTTAATTTTGTATTATATGTAAAAGAGGGTGCTCTTAACGTTTTATTTTTAAAATTATTAAATATAAGAACTATATCACAATAACTTTTACACTATACTGCAATGCTAATGTATTGCAGAATAATGTACAAAGACTCTTCTATGTCACACTTCCTTTGGCAGAGTGTAATAGGTGCAGTAAGATAGAAGGCTGAGAGACCATCATTAAGCCCTGGCTGCAGTAACATCCAGTTGGATAACAAAGGGACGCATTCCCTTCCTGTATAATAGCATAGGTTTAACCCCTTAAGGACCAGGCGTTTTTTTTTGTTTACACTTTCATTTTTCCCTCATCGCCTTCTGAAAGCCATAACTTTTTTATTTTTCCACCTACATAGACACGAGGGCTTTTATTTTGCGGGACAAGATGTAATCTAATGGTGTTATTCACTATGCTATAGAATATACTGGGAAACCGCAAAAAAATTCCAAGTGGGACAAATTGTGAAAAAAAATTTATTTTCGCCATGTTTGCGGGGGTTTTGCTTTTACGGCGTTCAATCGTCGGTAAATATAATGTGTTATCTGTATTCTACACATTGGTCGCCATTTTGTGCGACCAATAACTTTTTTGTACTAACACCTACGGACGTCAGTCAGGGGGCATTTTTTGCGGGCTGAAGTGTACTTTTTATTGCTAGCAGTTTGGAATGCATGCAACTTTTTTCATCATTTTTATTCCATTTTTTGAGTGACGTAAAATGACCAAAAAACGCAATTTTGGCGTTTGGATTTTTTTTTCTTCTATGGTGTTCAGCGTACGGGATAAATGATGTTATAGTTTTATAGAACAGACTTTTTCGGACGTGGCGATACCAAATATTTGTAACTTTTTTATTATTTTAATGATCTTATTTGTAAAATGGGGAAAGGGGGGTGATTTGAACTTTTAATACTTTTTTTTTTGTACTTTAAAACTTTATTTATTTTTTTTATTGTAACATTGAGGCCACCTGTGGTGCTTGACCACTAGGTGGCGCGATTGTTAATACAACCTAATGCATTGCATAGGCAATGCATTAGGGTGTACAAAGATGGCGGTTTCCCCACTTCCTGTCTGCGGACGGAAGAGGGGCAAACCGGCCAGGGTAAGTGACAGGAGCCTTCACAAGGCTCCCCACCACAATGCCCGGTCATCGGATCGGCGCAGCATAGCTGCGCTGATGCCGATCACCGCACTGAATGGTGCGCGGCACCGATCTTTGCCGCGGTGTCTGATGGGTAAAACAGCGCCGGCGGGCGGAGCCACCCGCCAGCGCTGTTACAGCCGGGTGTTAGTGGCGATTTGCCACTAACACCCGGCGGCTGTGCCGGGGGGTCGCGGACGATCCCCCTGCAAAGCCCCTTAGCGGCCCTGGGACGTCCTGATACGCCCAAGGTCGTTAAGGGGTTAAGTAGTAAATAGGCTGGGATCAGAGTTATCTGCTGCTATAGGCAGGTGTTGGCTGTAACAGCTGTCCCTCCCTGTGTGTGGAGGGGACTTTGCTACCGTGCCTGCCTCATACATCTTTTTCTGCCATTTGTATACATGTATTTTAAATGTTCAGAATTGATTAAGGCAGTGTTCCCCAACTCCAGTCCTCAAGGCCCATCAACAGGTCATTTTTACAGGATATCCCACAGAATGCATTGACAATAATTAAATCACTTGTATAATACATACTAAGGAAAGCCAGAAAACATGACCTGTTGGTGGGCCTTGAGAACTGGAGTTGGGGACCACTGGGTTAAGGCACTATTCATACTTATGGCCTCCATTCAATGTATATGCTGGAATGTATACTTTAAATGGATGCCTCCAACAGATGATATGGAGTCACTAATAGGGTTTCATTGTAAAAAAGATGTATACATTTAATGGGGTAGCCCTACAAATAAAAATTATTGTTCATTGGTGCGTCTCTGTCCCCTGGGATCCACTCCACTTCACTTCTGGGTTTTTGATCCAACACAGGAGAGGCTCACACTCACTTACAACAGAGTGCAAGTCTCTTCTGTGTGTCAGGACGAAAACCCAGAAGTGAAGGGGAGCGGGTCCCTGTGGAGCTTTGGAGCAGCAGTGGTGGGGAACTTGGAGTATAACCTTATTTTTATTTTTGTTACCTACTCTGGTCCCATGAACAATAATTTTTATGTGCTGGACAACCCCTTTAAAGTATACTTTTTTTTACCACATACCATTATATGCAAGAGCATAGTCCACTACACTACTACATACCTTTTTTTTTTTTTGATGTGTACAGTTGGTAGTAGTCAGATACCAGTTTTTTTTTTGTTTTTTTTTTAAAAGGTGGCAACTAGAGATGGGCGAATTGATTCTAACGAAGTGGAATTCGTTTAGAATTTCAGGAAAACTTCGATTTTGAACGAATTCGAAGTTTGGGGTGATTCGCGTGAACGAAGCGTGTTTCTGATTGATAAAATGGCTGCGAGCACATGCCGTTACATGGGGCAAAGAAGTCTGGGAGGAAGAAAGGCGTAGCCTACATGATATGTGCAGAGATGAAGCCAATCAGAGACCGGCGGGATTCTTTGACGTCACCGCACTATATAAGTCCGGGCGCGATGCTGGCAGCCAGGGCCGCCAACAGGAAATTTCAGGACCCCATACAGCTGAAGCACCTGGGCCCCCCCATGTAAACCCCGCCCCCAGCAACCCGATCGCCCCGCCCCCAGCAAAAAAACGGCCTCTCGGACATAAAAGCGCCCATTTTTACCACTTTAATTACAGTGTGCAAAAGAGAAATTGTTTTTTGTGTAGTCAATAGCAAGTATGTAAACATATCTGTATCTCACACATCTGTCTGTCTAATATCTTAGACACATGGGCAAAGGTAGCTCCATCCATACCCCCCACCAGCCCACATACAATATCCGCTCCCCCATATATAATTATCCACCCCCACCAGCCACATACAATATCCGTCCCACCACCAGCCCACATACAATATCCGCTCCCCCACCAGCCCATTTACAATATCTGCTCCCCCACAGCCCACATACAATATCCACCCCCACCAGCCCACATACAATATCCACCCCCACCAGCCCACATACATTTATCCCCCTCCTTGTTTCCCTTGGTCCGCCCCCTCACCCACCTTCTAAAATAAACACCAGCATGAAAGAAAGTGTACCTCCTATCACAGGGTCAATAAAGGGACACATGTATGTGGCTTTTATCCCAGCGCCGACATAACCTTACAACACACCACTTAGGGTCCAACACCAGCTCAGGTATAATCTACAACACTGCCATTGGGAGCCCAATAGAGATCAGACACCAGCTCAGGTATATACCTACATACACCCCCAAATATAGAGAGCCCACATAGAGGTCAGACACCAGCTCAGGTATAAACCTACAACAACTGCCATATAGAGACCACATAGAGGTCGGGACACCAGTCAGGTATAACCTACAACACCCCCACATAGAGACCACACAGAGGTCAGACACCAGCTCAGGTAAAATCCTACAACACCACCCATATAGAGACCACATAAGAGGTCAGGACACCGTTTCAGGTATAACCTACAACACTACTATAAAGAGCCCACATAGAGGTCAGACACCAGCTCAGGTTAACCTACAACACCACAATATAGAGACCACATAGAGGTCAGACACCAGCTCAGGTTACATCACATTACAGTGAATACAGACAGATCCAATATAGAAGCAAAAAAAACCCCGGCTAAAATCAGGGACTCCCCAGAGACGTCCTATCTGATGAGTCGTTCTCTTCTCTTGAGTCGTTCTTATTCCCTTTTCTTCTGCATCCGGTCCACACCGCCATGATGACTTGTCCGGCCACAACTCTTCCTGCGAAATTTACACACAAATTTTTAGAATCCTCAATTTTCAAGCATTTCCTTTACCTTTTCCACCTCTGTACAAACTTCCAGGGGCGGGAGAGCGGGTACACGCCAGAACTTAGAGGCCTCGTATCCGAAGGGGTTGGAGGGGGGAGAGAGGACTACCCCCCCCTGGAGAAAATGCTACAGCTATGGGCTGCTCCCCTAACAATTATCTTACCAGGTAGGTAGGCAAATGGGCAGGGCCCGGGTTTAAATTAGATAGGCCCTTTTTAGGTAGGTAGACACCGCCGGATAAGTTGGTAGGCCAAGCCCCAGGTAGGTTGGGGGTTTCCTAGCCATGAGTCCCCTTTAGTTTGTAGGCAGTCGGGCCCTCCCTTTTGAGGTTAGGGAGAGTCAGGACCCCTTTAGAGGTTAGGCAGAGTCAGGGCCCCCCTTTAGAGTTTAGGAAGCGTCAGGGCCCCCCTTTAGAGGTTTGGCTGCGTCAGGGCCCCCCTTTAGTGGTTTGGCTGCGGCAGGGCCCCCCTTTAGTTGTAGGCAGCAGCCAGGGCCCCCCTTTAGATATAGGCAGCAGCCAGGGCCCCCCTTTAGATATAGGCAGCAGTCAGGGCCCCCTTTTAGATATAGGCAGCAGCTAGGGGCCCCTTTAGATATAGGCAGCAGCCAGGGCCCCCCTTTTTGATATAGGCAGCAGCCAGGGCCCCCTTTAGATATAGGTAGCAGACAGGCCCCCCTTTAGATATAGGCAGCAGTCGGGGCCCCCTTTAGATATAGCAGCAGTCGGGGCCCCCTTTAGATATAGGCAGCAGCCGGGGCCCCCCCCTTTAGATATAGGGGAGCAGCCAGGGCCCCCCTTTTGATATGGCAGCAAACCAGGGCCCCCTTTAGATATAGGCAAACCCGTCAGGGCCCCCTTTAGTTGTAGGCAGCAGTCAGGGCCCCCTTTAGTTGTAGGCAGCAGCAGGGCCCCCTTTAGATATAGGCAGCAGTCAGGGCCCCCCTTTAGATATAGGCAGCAGTCAGGGCCCCCTTTAGTTGTAGGCAGCAGCAGGGCCCCCCTTTAGAGATAGGCAGCAGTCAGGGCCCCCCCTTTTGATATAGGCAGCAGTCAGGGCCCCCTTTAGTTGTAGGCAGCATTCAGGGCCCCCCCTTTAGATATAGGCAGCAGTCAGGGCCCCCCTTTAGATATAGGCAGCAGTCAGGGCCCCCTTTAGTTGTAGGCAGCAGCAGGGCCCCCCTTTAGATATAGGCAGCAGTCAGGGCCCCCCCTTTAGATATAGGCAGCAGTCAGGGCCCCCCTTTAGTTGTAGGCAGCAGTCAGGGCCCCCTTTAGTTGTAGGCAGCAGTCAGGGCCCCTTTAGATATAGGCAGCAGTCGGGGCCCCCTTTAGATATAGGCAGCAGTCCGGGCCCCCTTTATTTTTAGGCAGCAGCCAGGGCCCCCTTTAGATATAGGCAGCAGTCAGGGCCCCCCTTTAGTTGTAGGCAGCAGTCAGGGCCCCCTTTAGTTGTAGGCTGCTGTCCGGGCCCCCTTTAGTTATAGGCAGCAGTCAGGGCCCCCTTTAGTTGTAGGCAGCAGCAGGGCCCCCTTTAGATTAAGGCAGCAGTCAGGGCCCCCTTTAGTTGTAGGCAGCAGTCAGGGCCCCTTATATATAAAATAAGAAAAACAAAACAGTCACTTACTGAGCCTCGCTCCCGCTCCCGGCCGCTCCGTGCTCCTGCCGGCTCCTCCGCCCTGCATAGGCGGCGCAGTGAAGTGACGTCACCGCGCACACCTACGTCAGCAGTAGGGGCCGGTGCCCGGCAGGCTGAAGGACCCAACGCCTTCAGCCTGCGGGGAGTTCAGCAGGCGCAGCGCTAGTGGCGCTGTGCTCCGCTTTACACCGCCCCGCCCCGGGAGTCGGGGACATCAGTCCCCAACTCCCGGGCCCGGTCTCTGAGGGGCTCGGGACGCGGGGCCCCGGGCGTTCAGAGACCGGATGCCCCCGGCGGGCCCGGGGAGCGACGGCACTGCCTCCGGGGCCCGCAGGAGCTCGGGGCCCACACTGTGGGCCAGGCGGGGCCTGGTTCGGCGGCTGCGCCGCCGGGCCCCACTCTGCCGTGAGGAATAAGGGGGCCCGCTTGCCGCGGGCCCCCTTATTCCACCGGGCCCCATACGGGAGTACTGGTTGTACCCCCTGTATGGCGGCCCTGCTGGCAGCTCACACTCCTCTCACTGTACTGAGTAGGAAAGGTTCTGCCGCGGCTGCTTATGATATCTCATACTAAAGAACTCACTTTTATACAGCGATTTTTGGGAGGTGTCACAGCTTGTCTCAGAGACTGCTTCTCTTACGTTCTAATTCTGATTTTGTGGGGTATTGGAACTGAAGTCCAGTGTGCGTCCAATTCAGCTGCATATACATTTTAATGCTGTCTGCTCAGTTCTTGAGCACATTGAATATCCAAGGGGGATCTAAGCATGTTGCTGTTGTTTTCAGTTAAAGAAACAGCGTTTTTACAATCCAAATACCACTTAATTTTTTGTTGCTCATGTATTTTGCGCAATTTAGATCCAAGGGTTAATTAAGTATTGTTCTGCTGTTGTGGTCACTAAAAAAACTTTCTTTTTCACCGCCAAAGAAGAAATTTTGCCTGTAGCATAATTCATAAATGAAGGTAATTACAAGTTTTTCTGTTGTTGTGTTTCGTAAAATACACGCCGTTTTAAAACGCTACAAAGCTGGTAATTGTTGACAGCACATTTCTTTTGCGCAATTTACATCCAAGGGTTAACTAAGTATTTTTCTGCAGTTGTACTTAGTAAAAGAAATGTTCTTTTTCACCGCCAAAGAAGAAATTTTGCCTGTAGCATAATTCATATCCGAAGGTTAATTAAGCCTGTTTGTGCTTTTATATTCAGTAAAATACAGTGTTTTTAAACGGAACATACAAGTAAATTTTTCCTGCCCATTTGTGGAGCGCAATTTATATTCAAGGGTTACCCAAGCTTGTTAGTGGGTTAATTTGGAGTCAAATACAGGGTGTGTATTTATCATATACAGATATCTGCATCAAAAAGAGTCTGTACATTTTAGAACAAACAGTATGTCAGACAGAAAGGTGGCAGGCTTTTCACCTGCGAGTGGCAGTGGCACAAACATTCCTGGAGCAGGCCCAGGTCGCAGCACAGCAAGGGGACGTCGCAGCAGGGGTCACTCGGTGAGGCGACAACTGCCGCTGTCATCTAGCGGCCGTGTGTTGTTTAGCAACCCAAGGGTTCTTGATTGGTTGACAAGGTCCTCCACTTCCTCCCTCATGACATCTGACAACCCCAGCCAAGAGTCGGTGGGAACGTCAGACACAACCCTTAGTTGGCATGGCCCGGGAGCGGGTAAGCGGCCCTCACCTGTCCTCAATCCGCCTCTGTCCCATCCGGTTCCCTCAGCCAGAGATCTACTATGTGGTCTGGGCTCAGCGCCACTCTATAGTGAGGATGAACAATTTGAGGAGGGCAGTCAGCAGCTACTTGGCAGCGAAGAAATGGGGCCAATATCCCCTGCTTCTTGCAGTCGGCGGCAAAGTATAGATGTGGAGAGTGGCACGGGAGGTCATGTTGTGAGGGGACAACCTCTGCATACCAAGACCGGTGATGAGGACAGCAATGACGATGAAACACAAATCGATGATGATGTAGCCGACCGCACTTGGGAACCGGGTGAAGCAAGGGCTTCATCATCGTCAGGAGAAGAGGGCGTCAGCTTGCGCGTCAGGCAGCGGCGCCGCCAGCAAGTGGGTTGTGTGGCCGTGAGTCAGCAGGGGAGCAGCAGTGTGAGGTCGGGACCCAAGCGGCCACGGGGTAAAAAACCCGCTTCGCAGGTCCAGGAAAGTAACGGCACAGGGGCTCAGCGAGGCAGCGGCCGTAGTAGTCACTCGGTAAAATCAGCTACTGGGCGGTGTGGCAGTTCTTTGCTAAGACACCGGAGGAGCCGAATATGGGTATATGTAGAATCTGTGGGCAGACAGTGAAGCGTGGCCAGGGAGCTAACGTTGGCACCACGGCCCTGCGTCAACACATGCAGCATCACCATCTGGTGGCCTGGGAGAAACGTGGCTCAGATGTGGTGGTCCATCCTGCTGCCGCAGCAACAGCAGCAGCGGCGCCCAGTGGCACGCATGCCATTGCAGCCAGTAAAGGCTCTACCACCTCTGCAGAAGGGAGCTGTTTATCTTTGCCATCATGTCCCGGTCAAGATGCTCCTGTTCCTCGCTACTCATGGCGCCAGCAGTCGTTCAACGAGGCGATTGCAAAGACAACAGTATGCGTCCAACCATCCTAAGGTGCAGAAGCTGACCGTGCTCCTGTCCAAGTTGTTGGTACTGCAGTCCCTCCCTTTCCAAATGGTGGACTCTGCACCGTTCAGAGAACTAATGGCTTGTGCCGAGCCGAGATGGAGAGTTCCAAGCCGTAATTTCTTTTCCAAAAAGGCAGTACTAGCACTTCATAAATATGTAGAACAGAAGGTGGGCCAGTCCTTGAGCTTATCAGTTTGTTCCAAGGTACATGGCAGCGCGGACGTCTGGAGCTGTAACTACGGTCAGGGCCAGTACATGTCCTTTACGGCCCACTGGGTGAATGTGCTTCCTGCCCAGGCACACCAACAACTTGGACAGGAGACGCCGCTTTCTGCCCCAGGTTGTCAAACTGCGGCTCCTGCGCCAATGTGCAAGTGGGTAAGTAACTGGCTCACTGATAGAAAAAAAAGGGTAGTAATTAACGGTACATACTCAGACTGGATCGCTGTTACTAGTGGGGTACCACAAGGGTCAGTATTGGGCCCTATCCTCTTTAACATTTTCATTAATGATCTTACACAGGGAATGCACAGTAGAATATCGATCTTTGCAGACGATACTAAGCTCTGTAAAGTAATCAACACAATAGAGGATAATATGTTATTACAAAGGGATCTGGATAAGTTGGAAGCCTGGGCAGGGAAATGGCAGATGAGGTTTAACACTGATAAATGCAAGGTTATGCACATGGGGAAGAGAAATCCACTACATGATTACATGTTAAATGGAAAAACACTGGGTAAATGTGACATGGAGAAGGACTTGGGAATCCTGGTGGACAGTAAACTTAATTGTAGCAGCCAGTGTCAGGCAGCAGCAGCCAAAGCAAATAGGATCATGGGGTGCATTAAAAGGGGCATAGATGCACATGATAAGAATATTATTCTCCCATTATACAAGTCACTGGTTAGACCACACATGGAATACTGTGTACAGTTTTGGGCACCAGTGCACAGGAAAGACATTGTAGAGCTTGAACAGGTACAAAGGCGGGCAACAAAAATAATAAAAAGGACTGGGTGGACTACAGTACACAGAAAGATTGGCAAGATTAGGGTTATTTAGTTTAGAGAAAAGAAGGCTTCGGGGGACATAATAAATATGTTTAAATACATCAAAGGTCAATATAGAGATCTCTCCCAAGATTTATTTATACACAGGACTGTATCTAGAACAAGGGGGCATCCTCTACGTCTTGAGGAACGAAAGTTTCTACATAAACATAGAAAGAGATTCTTTACTGTAAGAGCAGTGAGACTATGGAATTCTCTGCCAGAGGGACTTGTCATGGTGAATTCAATAACCGAGTTCAAAAAGGGTTTGGATGCATTTCTGGAGCGTAATAATATAACAAGTTACAGTGACTAGGATTCAGGAGAGGGGTCATTGATCCAGGGATTTTTCTGATTGCCAGATTGGAGCCAGGAAGGAATTTTTCCCTAAAGTGAGGACAATTGGCTTCTACCTTATTGGGGGTTTTTGCCTTCCTCTGGATCAACACCTTAGCACAACAGGCTGAACTAGATGGACGACTTGTCTTTTTTTAGCCTTACAAACTATGAAACTATGAAACTAAGTCTGGAGTCCCTGATGAGCAGCTTCCTTCACCCGCCTAGTGAGGAGGGCAGTCGCCAGCAGCAGGACCTGGAGCAGTTCCTGAACCAACAGGTTGTGGCCTACTTGGACAGCACTCTGCCACCTCAGTTAGAAGATCCGCTGGACTACTGGGCAGCTAAACTGGATGTGTGGCCGCAACTTGCCGAGTTTGCACTGGAGAAGCTGTCCTGCCTGGCCAGTAGTGTGGCATCAGAGCGGGTGTTCAGTGTGGCTGGGGCGATCGTTACCCCAAGGAGAACCCGCTTGTCCACGGGAAATGTGGAACGACTGACCTTTGTCAAGATGAATCAGGCGTGGATCGGCCAGGATTTCCACACACCAATGCCTTAGGCGTCAGACTATATCAGCCATGAGGCCTTACCCAAACTGTGAGAAATGAGTCTGGGTTCAAACTACCTGCCTCAGTCACTATTCTGATGCCGCCACCCGCCTGATGCCACACATCTGCTGAAAATTTCTCCATCTGCCACCAACCATCTTTACCAGGGACTGGTATTGCCACCCACCTCCACACTCTGTCATTGTGCCACTCTATGACCTCATGCTGATGCTGCTGTTGCTGGTGCCGTGACATCCACACTGTGTCATTGTGCCACTTTGTGTCCTACTCCAGTTTTTCCCACCTTCAAAATGTCATTTTGCCACTGTCTGACCTCATGCTGCTGCTGTGGCTGATGCTGTGCCCTCCACACTCTGTCATTGTGCCACTCTGTAGCCTAAACCAGTTTTTGCCACCTCCAGAATGTCATTGTGCCACTGTCTGACCTCATGCTGCTGCTGTGGCTGCTGCCGTGACCTACACACTATGTCATTGTGCCACTCTCTGACCACATGCTGTGACTGCTGCCGTAACCTACACACTGTCATTGTGCCACTCAGTGGCCTACTACTGTTTTGCCACCTCCAGAATGTCATTGTGTCACTGTCTGACATCATGCTGCTGCTGTGGCTGCTGCCGTGACCTACACACTGTGTCATTGTGCCACTGTCTGACCTCATGCTGCTGCAGTGGCTGCTGACGTGCCCTCCACACTCTGTCATTGTGCCACTCTGTGGCCTACTCCTGTTTTGCCACCTCCAGAATGTCATTGTGCCACTGTCTGACCTCATGTTGCTGCTGTGGCTGCTGCCGTCACCGCCACATTCTGTTACTGATGTTGTTACCTGAGCCCTCAGCTTGTTTTTTTTCAGCTTTCGCTGCCATGACTTTATCAGGCTACATTCCTGCTTCAGTTTTTTGGTCAGTTTTGCCCTCTTAAGTGCCCAGGGAATTTTATAGTGAAGCGATTCTAAGAGCGGCGGCAGTCATATGCGTGTCATACTAAACCACAACACTGTATGAAGACCAAACCAAGCTCCCTCTGCATATCTAAGCATGGCACAATGTTCTACAGCACCCTACAGGCTCTGTGCAGCCTGGAAATAAATGTTTTTTAACATGATTAATCCTGAAGTAATTCGGACCGAAACAAATTTTGACGGAAAATTCGGCAAAGTCGCCGAATCGAGTTTTTGAGAAATTCGCCCATCTCTAGTGGCAACCCTAGCTGGGAGTGAGATGACGCTTTGTTGGTGGTGCAGTTGTGTTGATTAGTGTAGCAGCAGACAAAAACCCCCTCCTGACAGCTACAATGTACATCTTGTTGACAGCCATGCATTTAATACAGCTGTTAATAAGTTATTTAAAGTTGATTTTCTTTTGATGACCAGACTGACTTGTAGGCCAGTGCAGATTTGGTCACAATGCAGCCATATCTCAATCTGCAATGCAGCCTCAACAAGTTTACCCAACCTTTGTTAAAGGGGTTGTCCCACTTTAGACAACAGGATATTCCATCATTGTCTAAAAGGTGCGGATCTCACCTCTTGGATCTGCACCCATCTCCTAAGCAAGCCCCAAAACCTCTCCGTTCTGAACGGAGTGGTGGTAAGGACTGTCCCGTAGACCTAAACAAGAATTCCGAATTTGGAAAAGTGTCGGTACATAACTCCCATTCATTTCAATGGGAGAGTCCCAACCACCTCTCCATTAAGAACGGAGAGGTTTTGAGGCTCGTTTATGGGATAAGTGGGAACCAAATCTATCGGACAATAATGGCTAATCCTAGTGATTGTCTAGAGTGGGACAACCCCTTTAACACTGACCAGTTATCACTACAACTGCTCTGAAAAAAGCGAACCTTGTAAATGGGTCTTTGATGGGGGCATATTCAGGACTTGTGCCTAGGACAGCATGAGGTGTAAATACAACCCTGATTATTAACAGGCACTGGAAAATGTTTGTGGTCAGGGGGAAGAGGTGGCATCAAAAAGTTTGCTATGGCGCCCAGCCTTCTCTAGTTATGCCCCTGACTGTTGCACACCCTATATACCCACCAAGCCTGATCATGTAACGCGACTTCCTTCCGACGTTGAAAATGTGAAGTGGTCATAATAATGATTTGTCTGTGTAAATTTGTGTACTGTGAGTGAAGGGTCTTTGCTGACATACATTAAATGCCCATTTTAAATCTGACAAACATGTTTATGTAGAGTTAACAAACTTCAGGAACCAATCTTATGCCTCCACAACTTGTTATTTTTCAGCTCTGAAAGTGCTTCATGTAGCAATATTGAAATGTACATTATAGACAATATTTTAAAATTGAATTGCTCCTAATTGACAAACTGGAGGCGGTTGTTGCATATTTCTCTGAAGTGACAAGTGGAATTAATCTTCTTTCATTAATCCATCAGAACAGTACACTTTGTTCATGTAGCAAAACGTGGAAATTAACAATTATGGTAAAATGACAACAAAGGATAAAGTTGTGAGATCACGGAAATCTTAGTCCCCTCTGGGCTCATATTTTAGAACAAATTGTTTTCTAATTTCCTACATTGTTTGTCATATTCTTATCACTAACTGAATGTGCTGGAGTTCTCCAAAACAGTAGATAAGAGAAAGTATTTTTTAGGAATGACAGGCATTGAGTTACATCTAGACTGAAGACAGACACTCTTATTCTGTTTTATGCTACATAATCCACTTGTTGCTCTTGTGTTAGCAACACTATAGCCTATTATGTACATAAACGTTTACAGGATTACAAATATGACATAATCCTACAATGCTGCATAGTGCTGTACATTAAAAGTGTTGTCCACATTCTAGTGCCGATTTAAAATTTTAAAAAAGTTGTACTTACCTCTCACCTCCAATCCACCATGGCACTGTCCTCTCTCTCCGCCAATCTTCTGTTTAATTCTTGCTTTTTCCAGATGAAGACGTCACCAGTAGAGATGATCGATCACTAAAAAAATCATGATCGAGTCGATTCTCAATTGTAAAGAAAAACTGATCTCGATCAATCGCTGATTCCCATTAAAGTCAATAGGAGAAGATGACCAGGTTCATTTTTATACCTAAACAGGTGAGGAGAAGCTGGAATTACCATCTATAACTGTAAACTGGATACGTGGTACAATTTAGTAAAGATTTGGCTCTAAGAGTCACAGAAAAAAAATTCACAGGCTAAAATAATTCATTCCTTTCAATGGCTAACTGAAAAGATGAGGACAGCGTAGCTATAGCAGGTACAGTGGTAGCAGCTGATATGGGGCCCCTTTGACACATAAGAAGACACCGGTATCAGAAATGGCACAAGGTAACTGGCAGGAGCCCCCATCACTTTTTTAACCAGGGCCCAAGAGCATGTCATATATGTGGTGACAGCAAGAACATTACAATGGGGAACATGGAGGTTCAGCTGGCAGGGCCATAGTTATAGGGGGTGCAGTCTTAGCCAGGGCTGCCGTTAGTCATCTATTAACCGTTTCAGGGCCCCATGCTGCTAAATCAACGGGGGCACCCCCCCATAACTTGTTCCTATTTTTCAACATATCAGTGGGCCCATTTTTTTTTCGGGCCCTTGACCGTAGTACTATTCTTTTGGCACCCCTGGCACACCTTTTACCGTCGCCTGACCCCAAAACCAGCAAAAATTACCTTTTGGACACTCACAATAAAATTTGCACGAAGAAATACAGATGGTTGACGGGGAGGCCCAGATGATTCTGCAACGCTGACTGTAGGGCGTAGCAGGGTGTGAATGTCGGAAGTGTGAGCTAAGACCTCGAGCCTTCCTCAGGAGACAGTCAAGACCTGGGTAGCGCTGCGGAAATTTCTGGCTATACGAGAGCGCTTGCCCCTCCATATAAAATGCAGAAAAGCCTTATGTAGCACCATCACATCCTTATGCTTGAGCAACAATGGAATATTTTGCAAAGGATATTGTCAAATTATGCCATAAACTCGTCGGGAATGGCCTCAAGGAGCTCAGGTACCTTTACATGAGTGCGGACAAAGTGAGCTTCTCTTGGAAACGTTGGTTGACGCTCCAATTCCACCCACATGCCCTTCTCCTTTGCTTTCTGTTTCTTCCTCTTGTTTTCCTTGACGCGCTGGAGGAAACTATCTCTGCTCTTGGAGTGGCAAATTTGCTCCACCAAACATTGATTCTTTTGGCAAGGATTTTATCTTGATCTGCTTGTTCACAGTTATAAGCACATCATGCTGTGTAACATGCCAGTCTTGCCATGATAGTATTTATGTGGCATGTCTTTTTGTATGGTGCCCATACCCTTAATGTGCAGAAGGTCGCATTTCTTGTAGATGCGCATGTATGTTGACAAAGGCACAACTCCATGTTTACGGAAGGGTCTGGAGAACATATGCCGGGTTCTACCCTTTTTGCCTTTTGCGTTCCGCATTTTTGCACCTTAAAGATGGTGAGTCCAGTAGAAAGAGAGGGACAACCTTCCTTCTCCTCCTCTGAGGGCATCAGCGATTGGGCGTCAGAGCAAACAAAATCATCCTCTTTGGCCTCTTGATGTTTTGAAATGCCTTCTGACCCCATCTGCATTGTGTCATCAAAGAGCTCTTTAGAATATGGATTATCTAGTGCGGTATGTGTATTGGGTGACATGTGGCCCGTCTTTGCTTCAGTTTGGACTGATGATGATGATAATGATATTTGTGGCAGTGACTGAGAGGAAAAGGAGTTCAAACCGCTGAATGCAGGGTGTGTTAACCACTGAAGAACAGATTGGCGCCACTCTTCAGAAATGAGACGCACAGGGAACCGACCATGCGATGACAGGCCTGACGGTCCTGCGACTGACGATGTGCTTACTTGTGTGTTGACTGGAAAACTGGAAGGAGTGGCTTGTCTCGTACCTCGAGCTCCACATCTTATGCTCCTCCTTGCTCACCTACAACCTCTAGTTCATTCCATGATCAAAAATATAAGTATTTAAAAGGTCAAGATTTGTTCACAGTCTCTTATTGAAGAATTCTAATAGAAAGCACAAATGGGCACCAAGGGGTTAAATTTTAGACTTGCCTCACATATGAACTTCATCTGCAGGATGCAAACCTGCAAGCGAAAATCCCATCTTCACTCTCTTTGAATCAGTAATGGTGCTCATCGCGCGAAACGATCGTAGGCGTTTTTATAGCCATGAATCCTGTTCCAATGTATACCGCTGTTTCTCAATAAAGGTTTGCGAATCAACGAAGTGGTGAGTGCCGCCCTATTCTTCTTCCTTGCACTCTTATTGAAGAACTGTACTCCAAAGACAGCAAATCACAAGTGTTCGTAAATCCCTATAATTTCCAACTGGCAAATAGGAGTAGAAATAGATTTTTTTCTATGGAATATCTGTGAAATGGGGTCTTATGGAAGAACGCTGTGTTGTACAATGGAAGTCCCCCCAAAACTGCAGCAAGGAACTTAAAATATGAGGACTGCGTAGCTATAGCAGGTACAGTGGTAGCAGCTGCTATGGGATCCTTTTGACACGTAAGAAATCGGTATTGGAAATGGCACATGGTAACTGGCAGGAGCCCCCTATCACTTTTTTCACCAGGGCCCAAGAACATGTCATATATGTGGTGGTAGCAAGAACATCCCAACGAGGAAAATGGAGGTTCAGCTGGCAGGGCCGTAGTTATAGTTGGTGCAGTGGTAGCCAGGGTTGCCGTCAGTCATCTATTAACCGTTTCAGGGCCCCATGCAGCCAACTCAAATGGGGCACCCACCCATTACTAGTTCCTATTTTTTAACATATCACTGGGCCCCTTTTTGATTAGGACCCATGACAGGGGTACTGTCCTATTGGCACCCCTGGCACCTTTTTTACAGTAGCCTGACCCCAAAACCAGCAAAAATGACCTTATGGACACTCAGAATAAAATTACCAAGAAGAAATAAGTATTTGGAATAAGATTTTTATCAATAGGACCTTTACTTATGGTGTTTTTTACAGTGTCCTGACCCCAAAACCAGCAAAAATGACCTTTTGGACACTAAGAATTAAATTTGCATGAAGAAATTAGTATTTTAAATAAGATTTTTTTCAATAGGACCATTAATTTTCTTCAATGTGAAATGTTTATTTCACATTGGGAAGAAAACGTGCTACAGTTTACTAGTCAGTGACAACGGCAACCGGGGCAACAAAATCATCAGAGATCCACGCTTGATTCATTTTAATAAATGTGAAACAATCCACATTCTCAGGGGAAAGACGGATACTTTTGTTAGTTATTACCCCGCCAGCTGTGCTGAAGGTGCATTCCGAGATAACGCTGGCTGCTGGGCAGGATACAACTCAGGAGGTTTGAGACTCAGGTAGCATTGACCAGTTTAAGACGGATCTCTGTGGTCTCGAAATGTGCCTCCGACTAGGCGTTGAGCGAGGTGGTAAAAAACGATTGTACAGAGTCTCCGTAGCCTCTGCCACACTGCCTGCTGCCTGAGCTGCTGCTACAGCTACTTGCCATTCTACTGTTGGCATGTTGCTGACGTTGCTCCACCATGACATTAGAACAAAAAGAAGATGCAACAGATGTCTCGAGTTGGACAATGAGCACTGTCTAAAATTCCTGCATTCTTCTGTCAATTTGTGTGGGTGGAAGGAAATTGCTGACTTTTGATTTGTAAGGTGGATCATGAAGGGTGGCCCCCAGTAACCGCTGTTCATTTTGATTGCCTGGATCATGTTGCAGGTAATGTAGCATGCAAGCATTCATGTGTGAGATGCTGCCGGGATTTCCCGAGCCTCGGGGACGAGGAGCACTAACCACATTTTCCTCCTCTTCCTTCTCCTCCTGAAATCTGTGCCAACCTCTTACCACTGAAGGGAAATTGTTACCATCGGTGTTCAACCCTGCCTCATCATCCTCCTCCACTTCCTCAACCTAAGCGTCACCAGAACCCTGGATAGCCTCATGTGTTGTACTCTGTGAGCTGAAGTGCTGTCCTGCATCAGCCCTGGACCTCGAACCACCGGCTAAAGACCTATAAATTTGAGAAAATGTCGGGCCTTCTACATCCTCTGGCGAGTAAGGTTCTGTGTCCACATCTGTGTCCGCCTCCTCCTGCATCACTGCTGGGACCTGCTGCTGCAGAGTATCTAACACTTGTTCCATTAAAAATATCACCACAATGGTCATGCTGACAAGGGCATCGTCCTGACTGACCATTTTGGTGGCGTCTTCAAAACTGTGAAGGATGGTGCAGAGATCCTTCACCTGCCTTCACTCTCTATGGCTCAACACCCTGAGGTCCGCACCACTGCTCGTCAGGCCATGCGACACTTCAAACTGCATAATGGCATTACGCTGCTGCCACAATCGCTGGAGCATGTGGAGGGTGGAATTCCAGCGTGTTGCCACCTCAACAATGAGACAATTGACGGAGAGGCCCAGATGATGCTGCACGCCAGACGTGCCGAAGCAGGGTGCGAACGCTGGAAGTGTAAGCTAAGACCTCGAGCTTTCCTCAGCAGACAGTCAAGACCCGGGTAGCGCTTGAGAAATTTCTGCACAACCAGGTTCATGACATGTGCCAGGTAAAGAGATTTTTCCCGTTGTCACACACCACCTTGCCTGGCGCCGGGTTCTTAGCACCCAGCCACTGGTCGGTCTGAGTGCGCAGAGCCATTCACAGCTCTTGACCTGTGTGTTGACGGTCTCCAAGACACATTAATGTCATAATGGCCTGGTTTCTCTTGGTATGTGATGCTACCCGTGGAGGTAGGGAACCTGGACCCTGCACCATCCCAGCAGTGTGGAAAAGTGTCTGCCGAGCCTGAGACCCACCATCATCACCAGAGACACTGTCATCCATCCAACTCACCCAGTGAGCAGTCAGTGAGATTTAACGCTCTTGACCGTGCTTTCTAGTCAATGTGTCTGTAGTGAGATGGACTTTGATGCAGACAACGCGCTAGAGATCTTTTCTGCAATGTGGCTGGCAAGGGCAAAGAAATGCCTGCTCGGCATTTGATATTGGGGGCATGCCAGGGCCATGACGTGGCGGAACCCATCTATGTCCACCAGGCGGAAAGGCAACATTTCCAAGGCCAGCAGCCTGGCAATACCAACATTCAGGCTTTTGGCTTTGAGGTGGTTGGGGTGAAAACGTTTCTTCTGCTCCCACACCTGGAACACAGAAGGCTGGCTGGTGGACTGGCTGCTGTATGGCGTGCAGGTCAAACTGGTGGAAGGAGAAGAGGTAGGCTGTGTCCCTGGTGGTAGCGGTGGGAATCGTCCGACAGTGTCGGTGACTGGGGATGATGCTTGTTCATGCTGCTCCAGCACGTCGGCAGCAGAGGACCGCTTGGTCTTGGAAGTGGCGGGGGGGAGGAGGAGGTTTACAAGGGAGGATTTTAACAGTTTTTTGGGTTGGGAAAGCCCAGATTTTTTCCTGTGTGGTTTTTTCCCTGGGAAAGGGGGACCTCTTCGACGGTGAAAACCTAGTAGCGCTGTTCCTGCTGCCCCCACTGACCATGGCTGGCAGATTAATGTCAGCGGACTTGTGCGACCGCCCTCTCCCTTTCTGAAGCCGGACCCACACTGACTCTACCCCATCATCCTCCTCCTCCACTAATGAGGCACTCGCAAGCAACTGCTGCTGAAAAGACCACATTGGATCCGCAATATCATCATCAACATCATCCTCACAGGTGACTTCCTCGTCCTGACAGTCTACATCAGGCATCCTCAAACTGTGGCCCTCAAGCTGTTGGGAAACTACAACTCCCATCATGCATTTATAGAATCTATCACAGTGGGAATGATGGGAGTTATAGTTTCCCAACAGCTGGAGGGTTGCAGCTTGAGGATGCCTGATGTAGACTGTCAGGACGAGGAAGTCACCAGTGAGGATGATGTTGATGATGATATTGTGGATCCAATGTGGTCTTTTCAGGAGCAGTTGCTTGCGAGCATCCTCAAGCTGCAGGCTAGAAGCCACAGACACTGCGAGGCATTGATGACTGCTCGGGATTTCTGCCAACTGCCAGCTTCCTTCTCCTCCTCTGAGGGCATCAGCAAATGGGGCCTTTTTGGCCTCTTGATCTTTTGAAATGCCTTCTGTCCCCAACTGCATTGTGTCATCAAAGAGCTCTTCAGAATATGGATTATCTGGAGCGGTCTGTACATTGGGTGACATTTGGGCTGTGTTTGCTTCAGGTTGGACTGATGATGACAATGATGATGATGATGACATTTGTGGCTGTAACTGAGAGGATGAGGAGGTAAAACTGCTTGATGTAAGTTGTGTTAACCACTGAAGAACAGATTGGCATCGCTCTTCAGAACTGAGATTCACAGGGTGCCGACCAAGCGACGACAGGCCTGACGGTCCTGCAACTGACGATGTGCTCGCTTGTGTGTTGTCCGGAGCACTGGAAGGATCGTCTAGTCTCTTACCTCTAGCTCCACGTCCTACGCCCACTCCTTGCTCGCTTACCACCTCTAGTTCACTCCATGTTCAAAAATATATATATTAAAAAGGTCAAGATTTGTTCACATTCACTTATTGAAGAACTGTACTCCAAAGACAGCAAATCAAATCAAACAAAGTGTTCTTAAATCCCTATAATTTCCAACTGGCAAGAATTTTTTCTACAGAATATCTATGAAATGTGTTGTTATGGAAGAACCCTAATACCAAATCAATGGTGTTCTTGAATGCTTATACTTTTCAACAACCAACTAGGATTAGAAATGGATTTTTTTCTATGGAATATCTATGAAATGTGATCTTATGGAAGAACCCTGACACCAAATCAACAGTGTTCTTGAATGTTTATACTTTGCAACAACCAAGTAGGATTAGAAATATGAGAGTAATAACACAAGAGAAATAGATGAAATTTAGCTCACCCAATTAAAGCAGTCTCTGCACCAAAGGTTAAATCTTCACCTCCTCCTTCATGAATCAGCTGTAGCCCGCACGTAATCCTGGCTCCCGGCAAAGAACTTCAATGCAATAGTTGCTTCAACAAATGTGAACAATGGATCCAGCGGTATTTCTTCAGCATAGAAATAATTTATTGCAAAAACGTGTGCAGATGGTACAACAGTGTGGCATAAAACCGACGGCTTGTTACATAGCCCTTGATCACAGTCACAAAACTGCCTATCCAGCAGTCTCTTTAAGTACAGGTGTAGACATTGCGTCATTACTTACATCATATCCATTAACAATTTAAAAATAAAGACAAACTGAACATTAACTCTTAAGTGACATTTGTTAAGTTTAACCTTTAACCCCTTCCAGACATAGGACGTATGCATAAGCCCTAGCGGGAAGTGACTTCCCGCAAATGGACGTATGCATACGTCCTGGCAATCGTGCGGGCTTGCAGACGAGCCGCGCACGAGCGCAACATGGGACCAGCGGTAAATTTCCGCTGGCCACATGCCGAATCACCCGCGGCGGGAGTGAGCTCCGGCCGCGGGTGATTAACGCTTCATTATCACAACCTGTCATGGTTGCGATAATGAAGCCGCAGGATGGAGGAGGGAACTCCTCCTGCCTGCTCCCGTCGGCTGCGCACTGTAGCGCGGCACCGATCTCCTGTCTGATGGTCCCGGGAAGTGAATGGCACTTCCCGGGGTCATCTGTGACGTCACCATGCCCGCAATGCATTGTGGGCAAGGTGACAGTCAGTTGTCATGGTGACCAGTACACCAGTACTAGTACTGTGTACTGGCCGGCCTTCTAACAGCAATCTGATGATTGCTGTTAGAAGAAAAAGTAAAAAAAAAAGTGTAAAAAAGTAAAAATAAATGTTAAAAGTGAAAAAAAAGTAAAACACAAAAAATAAAATAAAAACACGTACACCGCACTTTTCCCCTTTACAAACGCCAATCGCCCCAAAAAAGATCAAAAGTAAATAAAGTACCCATATTTGGTATCGACGCATGCTTAACAAACTGCCCTATAAATATGTCAAATTAATTAACCCACACGTTGAACACCGTAAAAAAAAAAAAAAAACTGTCACAGAATCGAGTTTTTTGTTCATCCCGCAGCACATAAAATGGAATAAAAAGCGATCAAAAACTCTAATAAACTCCAATGTTGTACAAATTAAAACATCCATTCATCCCGCAAAAAAGATGTCCTTAAACATCTCTGTATACGGAAAAATAAAAAAGTTATGGCTCTCAGAAGACAGTGATGCATAAATATTGTTTTACACAATAAAACACTTTTTTTTAAAGTACTTCAAAGTAAAAAAAAACCTATATAAATTGGGTATTACCGTAATCATATTGACCCAGAGAATAAATCTAACTTGTCACGGACACTGCGCGATTAGCGCTGTTAAAAATAAAAATAAAAAACACTACTAGGATTGCAGTATTTTCTTCACCCTTCCTTCCAAAAAATGGATTTAAAACTGATCAAAAAGTTTTGTCCCCAAAAAAAGATACCAATAAAAACTTCAACTCATCCCACAAAAAACAAGACCCAACACAGCTCCGTACACCGAAAAATAAGTGTTATGGCTCTCAGACTATGGCGATGCAAAAACGTGTTTTCCTTTTTGAATAAAAGTGTTTTTATTGTGTAAAAGCAGTAAAACCTATAAAAAAAATTCAAATTGGGTATCGTTGTAATAGAATCGACCTGCTGAGTAAAACTAGCATGTCATTTATACCGCATGGTGACCGCTGTAAAAAATAAAAATAAAGAACTCTACCGGGAATGCTGTATTTTGTTCAAAATGCCTCACAAAAACCTTTATTAAAAAGTAATCAAAGTGTCATATGCACCCTATAATTGTACTAATAAAAACGTCAGCTCATCCCGCAAAAAACAAGCCCATAATCAGCTCCGTGCACAGAAAAATAAAAAAGTTATGGCTGTCAGAATAGAACATAAAAACACAATTTCTTAGAGACCTAATTCTATTGTGTACAATTAATAAAACATAAAAAACTATATAAAATTTATATAATTGGAATTGTACCAACCCCCACAGTAAAGTTTTCCTGTCACTTATCCCATACGGCGAACACTGTAAAAATGAAGCCCAAAAAACAATGGTGGAACTGCATTTTTTCCCCCCATTTTCATAGCCCATGGACCACCTGTACACCTAAAATGCACAGTACACCCTACATGAGATCCATGAGGGGTTTTGAATCCAAAATGGGGCGACTTCTGGAAGGTTTCACCTTTTCTGGTACTTTGGGGACTTTGCAAATGCAACATGACCCCACCGAAATCTGCGTTCCAAAAGCAAAATAGCTCTCCCTCCCTTGTACGCCCTGCCATACGCCCAAACAGCAGTTTACACCCACATGTAGGGTATTGCCGAACTTGGAAGAAATCGCTTAACAAAATTTGGGATGCTTTTTTTACAGGATTCCTTGTAAAAATTCAACATTTTCAGCTAAAATTGCAGACTGTTGGAAAAAAATAATGTTTTCCTTTTCACAGCCTAAAGCTAAAAATTTTTTGAAACACCTGTGGGGGGTCAATATACTCACTAAACCCTTGGATATATTCCTCAAGGGGTGTAGTTCCCAATATGGGGTCTTTTTAGGGATGTTTATTAATTTTTAGCACCTTAGGGTGTTCGCAAACCTGAAATGGCGCCTAAATAAAATTGTAATGAAAATGAGACCCCAGAGTCCGGTAGGTGCTCTTCTTATTCTGGGGCTTGTGTTTGAGCCAAATAGCGCACTAGGGCCACATATGGGATATCTCTGAAAACAGCAGAATCTGGGGAATCAATATTACGTTGCATTTCCCTGATCACATCTACCGAGTTCTTGTGAATAATGGCTGAAAATTGAAAATCTGCAAAAAAATTTCACCTCCACTTTGCTTTAATTCCTGTGAAACACCTAATGGGCTAATAAACCTCCTAAATGCTGTTTTTAATACTTTAAGGGGTGTAGTATCTTAGATTAGGTCATTTATGGGGGTATCTAACATACAGGCCAATCAAAATCATGTTAGAACTGGACTGGTCCCTAAAAAATGTATATTGCAAATATTCTTGAAAATGTGAAAATTACTACTAAATTTCTAAGCCACCTAATATCATAAATAAAAAAAGACATTTTAAAAAAAAGATGCCAACCTACAGTAGACATATGGTAGATGCTAGTTATAAGCTATTTTGAGTGGAATAACTATCTGTGTTACACGCAGACATTTTTGAAGTTTGAAAATGGTAAATTTTTCTAATTTTTTCACGATACTTTGATATTTTTCACAAATTAAAAAGGACTTTTTAGACCAAAATTTCTTTCTATCTTAAAGCACAATGTGTCACGAGAAAACAATCTCTGAATCACATGGATAGGTTAAAGTGTCAAAAAGTTATTCTCACATAAAATGATACATGGCAGATTTAAAAAATGGGGCTCTGTCAGAGAGGCCAAAACTGGCTCTGGCGGTAAGGGGTTAAATATATGTTGATCTCAGACAAGCATTTATATTTGGCTCTAATGAATATATGCCAGGTTATTGTTATAGTCAATGCCTGCAACAAATTTATCAAATTTATCTTTCAATATATGTCAAATTTTAGATTGGCATTATTATCTATATTTAAACCTGAAAAATGTATACTGAGTTATTTCTTTGATTTACCTATGTCAAGTCGGTAATTTAAGTAAAAAAAACATCAAAAGTCTGTTTCATCATTATATTCTTATTAAGCTCATCAGATAGTTTTTTAAACTGCTTTTACTGCTATACATCCTTATCGAACTGTTAGATATCTCTCACACAGCTTTCCTTGAGACAGATGCGGTGTCTGCTAGAACCAAGAAAGTCAAGGCCTCCCACCCTCCCCCCCCCCAGATGATACAGAGCGTTTGGGAATGTGTCATATCAGCTAATGCTTCATAGAA